>JAQQSU010012200.1:0-11980 GCA_028627135.1 Pseudochirops cupreus
TTTTGGTTCTTTTTTCATGTCCATTGTTGAAGTTTTTTGTGCCTGTATTTTGGGATCTGTTTCCTTCATGTTGCATCAGTTCATACTGATTTTTCTATGTCAATGTCTCTTGATCCCACTTCTTGTTGGTTATGGCTCAGTAATACTCCATTGGATTCATGTACCATAGTTTGTTTATTCAATCAATGGATATCTGTTTTGTGTCCAAATCTTTGCTTTCACAAAAATGACTGCTATAAATATTTTGTTGCATATGTTTTTCTTAATTACAGGCTGGGGAGAATATTCACAGGATCACATAACCTTAGAGCTTCAAGCAACCTTAAAGATGGTGGAATCCAACCCCATCCTTTTCCATTTTAGGCCCAGAGAAAGGAAGAACATCTTTTGCTCTTGATGGTCTCACACTCTTGAGGGTTATGTAGTTAGCCAAGAGAAAGAAGCATGACTAGAACCAAGGTACCTTGACTCCAGGTTGTGTGATCATTTCACAACACTGAAATGGCTCCCTGCCATGAATTCAGGAGAGTAATAAGTCATCATTCATATTAACTTTTCATTCCTTCAGATTCTAACTGTTCTGTCCCATAGTGGGAATTTAAAAAAAATGAGTAGTATTTAATTTTTTTCCCAATTACTTATAAAGATAATTTTCAGTACTCATATCTTAAAAGATCTGAAGTTTCAGGTTTGCTCTCTTCCTCCCTCCTTCTCCTCTCCCCAAGATGACAAGCAATCTGATATTGGTTATTCATATGAAATCATGTAAACAGATTTACACGTTGGTTGTGTTGTGAAAGAAGAAACAGAATAAATGAAAAAAAAAACACAAAAAACCCTTCCCTTTGTGAAAATAGTATGCTGTGATTTACACTGAGACTCCATACTTCTTTCTCTGAATGTGGTTAGCATTTTTCATCATGAGAGTTTTTTTTAAAGTTGTCTTGTATCATTGTATTATTGAGAAGAGCTAAGTCTATCATAGTTGATCATTGCATATGTTGCTGTTGCTGGATAAAGTGTTCTGGGTCTGAAAGCTTTGATTTCAGTTAGAGGACTTGTGTTCAAATCCCCATTTTGATGTTCATAACCTGTGTGATTTTGTCTAAGTCACTTGCCTTGTGGGATCTCAGATTCCTCACTTATAAAATGAGGGGATGGACAAGGATGAATTTTGAGGTCCCATATTGTTCTAGCTCCAAGATCCTATGATGATCCTATGTCCCTGTCTGAGAGGAGATGAGTTCCCAAAATGCTCTGGGGAAAAGTAGCATAGTTTGAATATGTTAAGTTTGAAGCATGGTGTAGTATATTCTGGGAAATTACAGTCAGAAAGGTTAAGGTAGAAGCAGTAAGACTTGATAAGATATTAGAAATGTGGACAAATGTGAAGGTGAAGTTAAAAATAAGATTAAAATTGTGCCTAGGTGAATGGGAGGTTAGTGGCCCCTGTGAAGGTAATTGAGAAGTGGGGAAGAATGTAGAATTTTGGGGAAAGATAATGGGTTTTGGAAATGGTGAGTTGAGGGAGTTGGTGATACAAGGCTGGAGCTCAGGAGAAATATTAGGGCTGTAGATGGAGATTGGAGAAATATTTGAGTAGGGATTATCATTGAATCCATAGGAGCTGATGAGATGAGCATGTGATATGGTGTAGGGGAAGAACAGAAGGTGTACAGGACAAAGCCTTTAGGGATATTTAAGGCATGACGTGAATGAAGACCTAACAGGAGACTGAGAGAGGACTGTCAGAGAAGTAGCAGGAAATGATGCATTTCTTTCTCTCTGAACCCTATTATTATTATTAGGGGTCTTAGAAGAAGTCTAATTATATAGAAGGAATAACATAGTTCTGTTAAATCTTGGGGATCTTAATAGTACAATGAAAAGAGGTGTGTGGGGAAGGAAAAGAAAAGGGAAAAAGCTCTCCTAACTGGAGAGTGCCAGTGCAGATCTATAGCAATGAAAGAGGAAGGGGTGAGGGGAGCAGCTGCTCCTTGAATCTTACTGTCATCTGAAGGAGGCAAAAATAGAAACAGACAACTACGTCTAGCAATTCATTTCACTCAGCAGGGAAATAGGAATAGAAGGGGAGAAGAGGGTAATTAGAGGTAAAGTAGATTAAGAATGGGATTAGTTCTGAGGAAAACAAACTCCACCTAAGGATGCACAAAAATCTTTATAGAAGTTCTTTCGGTGATCTCGAAAAATTGGTACTTGAGGGGATGCATATCAATTGAGGAATGACTGAAGAATAATTGTGAAGGAGTACTATTGTGCTCTATGAGATATTGAAGGGGATGGTTTAAGTAAAACTTGGAAAGACTTAAATGAACTGATACAAAGTGAGTGGCACTTGGAGAATGTTTTCTACTTTGATAACAATATTGGAAAGACAAACAACTTTGAAAGACTCAGGAATTCTGAGAGTATAATGACCAACCACTATTTAGGAGGATTAATTATGAATGAAACATGCTTCATAAGATAGGAAAGTCTTGGAGTATGAACTGAGACATGTACACACATGCATACATTTCTAATATATTTATATATTTTTTCCTTTCAAACGTAGACAATGCATAAATTGATTTTACTGCATTAACCAGGTGTTTCACAATGATTTTGCTTTTCTTTCTTCCTCTCTCTCATAGAACAGATTTATTTAAGGCATCATAATGCAGTGAAATAATCCTTGTCCAAATCCTTAGAAATTTACTTTTCTTTCATTTTTATTTGGGAACTAGGCAAAGGGTAAGTGGGATGATAATTTTTTCCTTATTGAAAAGGCAAAATTTAATTAAAAAAATAGAATAGACATGGATATGTATAAGCCATTAGGTTATTTTATTTATGAAAGCCCCCCTAAATCACCAGTATAAAAATGAAATAGAGTTTATCATAACAGGTGAAAAAGAAATAAAGGAAATATTACAAACTCATTCATTCAAATATATGAGTGTTTGGAACATTCATGTTACAAAAAACCTGATAACTTAAAAAAAATAGAGAAATAATTCCTTAAAAACAGAATAAATTAATGGAACAAAAAATAATAGAAATCACACAATACGATCTGACAACAAGAAACTGAATGGATTCCCAAAGAAAAACCTCTAGGACCAGATGGTTTTATTTATTATTTTAAAAATTATTTGCATTTTCCATTCCCAATTCTTTCCCTTTTTCCAGTCCCTCCAGGTACCTGACCTGGTTGATTAGGTAAGAAACACGATATCTTTCATAGATACAACATCATGTAATACGTATTTCCATATTAACCATACTTTGAAAAAAAAGGCAAGAAAAATAAAGGAGCAAAACTGTATAGATAGTCTCACTTTAGAAAGGAGTGTGTATAATTCTACCTGAAACTATGTTTAAGTAATGTGAATTTGTTGTGCAAGGTGAATATATGTAAATGAAGAGCTGTCTGTGCTTGAGTCTTGATTTGACTCTGTCCGTTCTCTGTCTGGAAGTGGATGGCATTTTATTTCATGAGCCTTTTGGGATTGTGGTGGACCATGTTGGATCAGAGCTGCTTAGTCTTTCATAGTTGATTTTCTACAATATTGTTACTGTGTTGATTGTTCTCCTGGTTCTGCTGACTTCACTTTGCATCAGTTCATCAATTCCCAGGTTTTTGACTAGATGGGAGAGATGGGGAAACAAGTAAATTCTATAAAACATTCAAAGAATAACTTATTCTACTGCTGCACAAACTGGTTGGAAAAACATAGAAGGCAGGCTACCAAAGTTCTTTCATGAAAAAGTGTGGTCCTGCTGATCTAAACTAGAGAGACATTACTCTGTCAAAGAAAGCTGTACTAGCCATCTGTAATGAATAACCATGCAAAAGTATTGAAGAAAATATGCACAAAGAGGTTATAGCAACATATTCAGAATTTCCCAATAGGAAGACATAGGATTTTTATCAGGAAAATAGGGGTGGTTTATTATGATAAAAGCCATAAGTTTAATAGATCACATTAATAAGAAAAATTATACAAATCAGATGATTGCATCAATGAAAGCAATATAACTTTTTGATGAAGTACAAAACTCATGTCAGAAATACTGTGAAGCATAGAAGGAAGTGAATTGTTCCTTAGTATTGTAAACAGTATAACATTATCTATACTGAAGAAACACAAGAGACCTTTCAAAGAAGTTTAGGGGGAGAAAAAGGATTTCTGCTGCCATACCTATTATTTAACCAAAGAAGGTAATTTTGATGATACGCAAAGGCAAAGATGAAACAACTTTAGAGCTACTGGGAAATTCTATTCTATCTCTTGCTGAGTCATTTTTAAGCTGTGTCTTATTCTTCTCAACTCAATTTGGGTTTTTCTTGAGCTGGAACTAAGTGTGTCTTTCCATGTTTTTCTGAAATCTTTCTTTTTCTCATTTCTTATGGAATAATAGTATTCTACTACATTCATATGCCACAACTTGTGCAGTCATTCCCCAATTGATGGGCATCCCCTCAGTTTCCCCTTCTTGGCCACCACCAAAAGAGCTAGTATAAATTCTTCTGTACATGTGAGTCCTTTACCCATTTGTATGACCTCTTTGGGATACAGCCCTAGAAGTGGTATTGCTGGGTCCAAGGCAATGCACAGTTTTATAGTCTTTTGTTCATATAGAAGTAAGCGTGAATGCAAAAGGTGCCAACTGACCGAATTGCTGTTTTATTTCCTGTTGATAGTTGAGACAATAACTTCTGTAAGAGTCTGACAGGCTTGAATCCTCCTGGTCCTTGCTAGGGAGTGAAAGCAGCCTGGGGATTGAGCTGAGGCGCATGGAGCCATCTGGGAAATGATGAAGGGCAGAGGGGTTTGTGCCTGGTTCCTGGGGGGGGGGGGCGGGAAGTGTATGTTGGAGAGCCTTTTCTAGAGTAAAGGGAGAGCAGTTTGGATTCAATCCTTTTAGATAAGAAACTATCCCCTTTGCTGGAGAGATGGCTAACATGTGGTAGAGAACCTGTCTTCTCTGTTCTTCCAGGTCCCACACCATTCACTCATTCATTTGTTTCATTCAATGCATACTATGTGCAAAACAATTGGTCATGTGTCACTACTCAGAGGTGACCCCAAATTCAAGAAGATTACAGTATAACTGACAAGGTAGCATCTGAACACAAGTTCTTGAAATAATAGATTTGTTAGATGATGTAATAATAGTGACATCTCCCATTTCTGAATCACGTTCCCCATGCTGACCCTGCCAGGAAGGGAGTGTAAAACTGATCACTCCTCTTTTTCCAGAGTCAGCTAATCAGTAAATATTTATTAAGCACCTAGTGGGGGCCAGGAACCCTGCTAATTGTTGAGGATATAAAGACACTAAAAGAGCCCTTAATCTCATGGACTTCGCAGTCTAAAGGGGAAGAGAAAGCACACAGAACTATGTACCAATAAGCTATATCCTGCAGAATTTGGAATTAAGAGGGATTGGGAAAGTCTTCTTATGAAAAGGAGGGTTTTACATGGGATATGTAGGAAACCAAGGAAACCAAAAGGCAGAGATGAGAAGGGAGAGGCTTCTGGGCATGGGGGACAGTCACTCAAAGTGTCTGGAATCAGGAGATGGAATTCCTTGTTGAGGAACAACACTTGATCAAGGAGTGTAGAGGTGGGAGGGGCATGAAGTAAGGTGTAAAGAGGCTGGAAAGGTCTAGAGAAGGAGATTATGAAGGGCTTTCAAAGCCAGAGGGTTTTATATTTAATCCTGGAGGTGACAGGGAGTCAATGGGAGTTTATGGAATGGGTGTGGTTGTGTGACATGATCTGAACCATGATTTAGGAGGATCACTTGGACAGCTGAGTGGAGGGTGGACTGGAGTGAGAAGAGACTTTTGACAGGCAGACAAAGCATCAGGCTCCAATCTTTGGATTGGGCGCTATAGGAATGAAGCGAAGCTACATAGGTAATCCCTTTCCCTTCCCTAAAATCTGAGGTGGTACAAAGTGTGTGTGTGTGTGTGTGTGTGTGTGTGTGTGTGTGTGTGGGCACACGCATGTGCACGTGTGCAGTGACTGTGTTCCTCATGTTGGGGCAACATATCTTAGCACATGTGATAGTACATTTTGATGTGAAGATTTGTTGTCAAAAGCTGTTTTAACTGCTAGTGTATAAATGGAACTGGGGCTCCAGGGACCACCATATACTTGGGTGGGGGAACACCAAATTCTAAATGGTTGGATCCATTTGCAGAGAGCCTGGATGTCCTTATCCTTCCTAAGGGTACTGGAGAACCCTTGGGGAGCAAGGTCAAATGTATCATACCTGGCCTTTAAGCAGTGAGGGTGAGGATGCCTGTGTCTATTATATGTCTGCATTTGTGTGGGTGTGAAGGAGCTGAGCAACTGAGGTTGCAGACAGCATTTGAACTGGTTGGGGAAGGACAGAGATTTCTAAAGAAATTTTCCCCTGGATGCCAGGAGTGCCCACTTCACCCTCTGTCCCTCCCTTTTCTGTAGTTCCTTCAGTAAAAACACACAGCAAGTTTGATGCTCTGTTTTAATAGTTTAGATTCACGGAAACATATTTGTAATGATTTCCTTTAAGGAATCCTTTTTAATGAATGATTCGTATTGGTTTTGAGCTTAATGACTTACAAAGATTGGGAAAGTAACGGAGCACATGATTCAGCATTGTTTTGACTGCATCTGGAAGAAAGAAAAAGGGAATGAGATCATGTCCCTGATGTGAACCTGAGGTAGCCAGAGTCATCTGGGTCAACCCAGACCTTCTCTTTCACTGGGCCCACCCACCCTCCTGCACCACACTGAGCCCAAGGTTGAGGATAGAGGCTTAGAGCTGCTGCCAGAATGCTGCAGGCTGGGCAGACTAGGGGGAGAGGGACATGTCCTCCCGCTCTGCAGGTTAAACTGCAGGAAGGGAAGAGATTCAAGGAATCATTTTAGACCTGGAAGAGCCCTGGTCTCCCTGAAGTTCCTCAGCAACATTTCTGCATCTCCCCCATCTTTGCCTTTGCATTGGCCTCCATGCCTAGAATGCTCCTCCCTCTCCCCCACCTTCCTTCAGGACTCAGTTCCGATCCCACTCCTGAAGGAGGCCTTACTTTGTCTTCCTAGTTCCTCATCCTTTCCAGATTACTTCCATATTGTCTTTCTCTGTCTTGCATTTATGTAGATATTTCTATGTTCTTTTCCCCATTTCATTATATGCTCCTTACAGGCAGGATTATGTTCTCCTTGATTATTTTGCCTTTCTTTGTATCTCCAGTGCTTAGCTTAGTGCCTGACACCTAAACCTGCTTGTTGACTGACTTACTGACCTTGACTATGTCTGAAAGCTCAATGTTCTGTGGTGTCAAACAAAGAAAAGGCTTAGCTATCCTCACCCTCAGAAACAGGTTCATTCCTTTTTCCCATGTTGAGAGAATGGAGTGTTCATTTTAGGGGTTGGAGATGAGGGTTGCAGGTCTAGGAAAGAAATTATGTAGAAGTTCATTCTGGGACATGTCTTTTGTTACACTTACCATCTATATGGTGAATTATCCTTTCTGTGTCTCTATTATTTCTGGGACCTGAAAATTAGTTGGTGCTGTGTTAGTAAAGCTGCCCATTCATGGATGAGAGAAGTTTGCAGACCTTTCTTCCCAAAGCCCCACCTCCATGAGGATCCACTAAAGAATGATTGCTTCAAGGTGTGCAAAGCCCTTTATGAAAGTGATCACTGTAGATTCTCACCCCACTCCCCCATCTATTTTTCAATGACTTCCCCAACATCACTCAACTAGATAGTGTGGAATTTTAAAAGCAATTTCCTTACTCCAAGTGGAATGAACACACTGTCAACACGTGCCCCAGGCATAAACCTGGAAAGCATCAGAAATGTCTGAATGCACTGCTGCCCTTCCCCACCCTCAGAGACCATGCAGGACTGTTTGTGCAGGGCTGGGCCCATACCCAGAGGCCAAAGAACAGGGACACTGTCCTGGCCCAGAGCTGGATACTCACAGTTGGCGTTAGAGTTTGCTGATCCCTGGGCAGCTGAAGTGGGTGCTGGAGCCACTGTAGTTCTCTGTGAGGCCTGTGTCTCTGCTGAGGCCTTTGTCTCTGGGCCTGATGTAGCAGCATTTTGTCCAGCTGCAGAGTCAATTGTTAAACTTTAAAGTACTCAGATTCTCCCCACCTTGAGGTAGGGAGGGGAAGACATTTGGGCAGTAGCCAGTCTTAAAGGGCAATGAAAAGCCTCTCCCTAGGGCCTTGGTTTTGGGGGCTTCTCCAGGAGGAGAGGAACTGCTTGGACAGAGCAGCAGCCTGTCCTTCTAGGGATAGAAAGATCTTCTTTGTAGGAAAGGAGAGTACGGTCACACCTTGGCGATTTTTCTGGGTTGGTTCCAGACCACAATAAAGTGAGTCACATGAATTTTAGGTTTCTCAATTAGCATAAAAGTTATGTTTACACTATGCTGCACTCT
The DNA here is from genome assembly GCA_028627135.1 of Pseudochirops cupreus. Taxonomy (NCBI): domain Eukaryota; kingdom Metazoa; phylum Chordata; class Mammalia; order Diprotodontia; family Pseudocheiridae; genus Pseudochirops; species Pseudochirops cupreus. Next base: position 8,453 of record JAQQSU010012200.1, read on the forward strand.
ATTATGTGTGCAATAGTATAAGTCTAAAAACAGTACATAGCTTAATTAAAAATTTAGCTTTTCAGTTGTGTCTGACTCTTTGTGAACCCATTTGGGGTTTTCGTGGGAAAGGTACTGGAGTGGTGTGTCATTCCTTTCTCTAGCCAATAGTTACAGCTGAGGAAACCGAGGCAAACAAGGTGAAGTGACTTGCCTAGGGTCATATAGCTGGTTTTTGAGATGAGATTTGAATTCAGAAAGATGGTTTTTCCTGCCCCAAGCCTAACTCTCTATTCATTGCACCATGTAGCTGCCTCATTACACAAATACTTTTTTGCTAAGAAATGTCAGCTAACCATAATCTGCACCTTCAGGAACTTGAAATCTTTTTTTGCTGCTTGAGGGTCCAGCCTCAATGCTGATGGCTGGGGCTTGTGGCAGTTTTAAAAATGAAATAACCATAAAATTAACCTTATTGAGTGACTCTTCTTTTCCATTGAACACTTAGAGGCCATTGTAGTGCTATTAATTGGCCTAATTTCAACATCGGGTGTGTCTCAGGGAACAGAGAGGCCCTAAGAGGTGGAGAGAGGCTGGAAACAGCCCCTTGGCTGAACAGTCAGAACCCACACAATATGCAGTAATTACATTTGCTATCCTGTATGGGTCCAGTTTGTGGGTCTCCAAAGTAATTACAACAGTAACATCAAAAATCATTGATCACAGATCATCACTATAGATACAATAATAATGAAAACTTTTGAAATATTGTGAGAATCAGTGACATGTGACACAGAGACATGATTTGGGCAAAAGCTGTTGGAAACAGTGACACCTGATAGATTTGCTTGATGCAGAGTTGCTACAAAACTTGAATTTGTCAAAGCAAAAAACCTGAAAAAATAACGAGATCTGCAAAGTGAAATAAACTGGAGCGAGGTTATGTCTGTATGGGAGAGTCCTGGGTGGGAGGGCAATGGGGTTTCCTCCCTGCTCCGTAAGGCCCCATGGTATTCATTCATTAATTCACCGATTAATTTAGTCAATTCACACATTGGTTCTACAGATTGTAACCTCTACACTTTTCTATTCTGCATTCTTACTTTAGAAGCTGGGCTGATGATAGATGGAGGACAGGGGAGAACTTTGAAAGAACTGTTGATGACTAACAAATGCTCCACACTGCCCATTTACCCTTTCCCCTCGAAATCCCCTCCCAATGAAGTTTTGAAAGCCGTGGCCAAGCAACTATGAAAAGGACAGAGGGGCAATGATGTCTCAGACTGTGCTTTTATGGAACAAAAAATGGCCTTGAGGAGGAGAGGAAGGAGATCTGGATGCTGGCATCTAGAGTGGTTGTTTGTCCATTTCTTTCTTTTAACCATGAGAGGCTTCCAGTCTTCCTCTTGGGTGGCTCTGCACAAAGAGGCCCTGGAGTCCTACCTATTGTATCTGCCACTGTGTAGGGGAGCAGAGCAGCCCTGTGCAGCCTGAGTCCTGTGTGACCGGCTGCTGAGACCTGAGTCTTTTTCTGTTGAGCATGAGTGTGAAAGAAGTGAGGCCAGAATGTGGGCCATGCTGTGCAAGCTGCTGTGGCCCGTGCCTCTCCCTGGGATGAGGGGCAATGGAAGTGATCATCCTGGCAGCAGAAGTGGGGAACCCAGCAAAGGAAGGTTCCGAGTGCTGGAGACGTCCACTGGTTTGGTAAAACAGGGAAACCGAGCTCTTTCCAAATCTTTTATCTTCTCAATTTTTACCCTGTGGTTTAGGGCTTTGGACCCAGAGACATATAGAAATTTCTTATGGAAGAATTGGGATGGAGGCGCTGATTTTAAAACCCCACAAGAATTTTTAATTGATATGTCACATCACCCCTAAGCTAAATTCAGAGCCAACCGTCTGGGCAGGCAGAGCACTCAGGCAGGCTGTGGGGAGGCCACTTGCTTGGTGGCTTTAGCAGAGATTCTCCTGGTGGGCATCAGTGATACTGGACTCCTGCTGTGAACTCTGGGTGAATTAGTAGGAATTGTTTCATTCTTGTTATTTGTTAATTCTAGCAACTGACTCCATGCCTGGCACAGAGTAGGTACTTAGTAAATGCCTGACGATAGATGACAAAATCGCTGAAGTGCCTCATGTGTTACATAGGCTTCCCACAAAGAGTCATAGGCTGGCCTTGCACATAAACAAACACTCATGGAAAATCTACTATAATGAAAGTACTCTCAAATATAAAGAAAAAAAAATCAGGCACTTTTGTGTCCTCAAGATTATATTCTAACAGGGGTGAGAAAACTTCAACATGAATAACTGAAATCAAAGGCATGATGAGATACCTGAAATGATTAACAATAGTTCTCCTGTCTGTAGTATTTTCCCCTCAACAGACTTCTGGGTTTGGTTGTGCAAGTATAGTTAGTCCTAGAGAATCAAAAACAAAGTCACAAGGGAGGTATTTTTCCCAGCCCCATTATGAGCTGCAGGTACATTTTAAGGGGGAAAAGTCTCAGACCTGGTGATGGGGAGAGAGAGCCCATACGATTCCTTCACGCGGATCTTTCTGCTGTGAAGTCTTTCAGATGGCCAACTGAAATCCTTCCCCTTCTTTATTGAGAAGTGTTCTCTTTAAATTGGGAGCCAACTTGACCCAGGAGGGCCCAGCCAGGCTTAGAAATGACTTGGTCTCCTCCCTCCCACCCTGCCAAGCAGAGAGCTCTTATGAGGTGGGAGGGTCCCTTTCACCCCATTTATGGGTTCATTCAACCTCTCTTCCCACCCAACACTCTTCTCTTGATGCTCTTCTTTCAAAATATCTCTTTCTTCCCAGGCTAGGATTGGCATCTCTTTCAGAAGGACACCTACCTTATCTAACAAACTCTTTATTCTGATGTGCTTATGGGAGTAGACAGAGGAATGTTGTTACATCGAGGGCTTTTAGGAGACAAGGAGTAATTGTTTATTTTCTTGATAGTGGTACTATGTCAATATATGAACTCATAAAATACGTGACCCAGCGGAGAGGAGGTTGGTGTAAAATGTATCTGACCTCAATTGAAAAATTTGTATATTTCAGTAACATATCATCAATTATAATTCTATTTCAATAAATTAAGTGCAAATAGTTTAATATCCATATTTCATTATGAAATGTAATGTGGCTCTTAAGAAAGTTATACTCTAAGACTTTTGCACAAAATGATTCCCTTCCTCTTAGAGGCTGCTGTCTCCTGGCCAAACGGGCTTACTAAAGTGTCGTTTAGCTCTTTAGTCTACTCGGAGGCCTGGTAGCTAGAGGGGAGGCCAGGAAGATCATCTTCTGGAGTTCAAATCTGACCTCGGACGCTCACTAGCTGTGCCACGCTGGGCAACTTTCTTAACTCTCTTTACCTCAGATTTTCTCATCTCTAACGTAAGTTGGAAAAGAAAATGGCAAACCTCTTCAGGATGTCTGCCAAGAGGCCCCCAAAAGGGGCCATGAAGGGTCAGACATGACTGAAAAATGAACAAAATTTTCATTTGCCTTTTTATGCATCAGTGATTGGTCTCAGG
>JAQQSU010012201.1:0-11980 GCA_028627135.1 Pseudochirops cupreus
AGTTTGACACTCCAACACAAGAAGCATGAGAAGATAAACACAGAAAAGAAATCATAAAGAACTTATCAAAGTTGAACTATTTACATGCCAAGAGGGAAAAGTGACAATTGTAACTGATGAAACTTTTCTCAGTATGAGGATAGGGCAAAGGAATACAAATGTACATACATGTGCATACATATATATCTATATAAGAGGGTCTATATATGCATACAAGCACATATCTGAGTATATGTATATATGAATACATAGAGGGCATAAGATCAGTTGAATAGGAAGGGACAATATTCCAGATGGTGAAATCTAGAGGTGAGAGAGGATTAAATTGAGAGGAGACAGGGATAGTCAGAATGGGGTTGAGCATCTCATGGAAGAGGCAAGAGATAATTGTTACAATAGAGGGGGAGAACAGGAAGGCAAAAGGGAAAGGATCAACCTTACTCTCGCTGAACTTGGCTTAGGGAAGGAGTGACATAAACTCTAAACTGGGCATCTTGCCATATAGAAGAGTAGGGGAAAGGGGAATGAGAAGTGTGGTGATGGAGGGGAGGGCAGGGTGGGGGGAAGGGTTGATGAAAATGCACACTTCTGTAGAGGGACAGGGACAGTGTAGAGAGTGGATTGGGGCGGGGGGGATAGGAAGAAGGGACATGTAATCAGACTCTCACAATATGCCCACTGTGGAGAGGTTCTGCATAATTCCACATGTTCAGCATGTATTTGATTGTTTGTCCTTCCAGTGGGGGTGGGTTACAAGGGAGGAAGAGAATCTAGAATTTAAAGTTCTATAATCAAATGTTAAAAATATATAGGTATATACATATATAGATATATAGATATAGATATACACATATACAATTATTGTTATTAATATTATTATCAACTACATCCAACTGGAACTTGAGATACACAGGCACTGTGGTAGGGAGATCCATCCTGCCCTACTGGAAAGTTAGAGGGGGCAGGGGGGAGGACATAGGAGAGAATAGATTGGGAGAGGGGGGATACAATTTGATGGCTGTTTTGGGGCGGTGGGTAGGGGAAAAATGAGGAGAAAATTTGTAATTCAAAATTTCGTGGAAATGAATGATGTAAACTAAAATAAATAAAAGTAAAAAAAATTCTTCTTACATGTAAATGGGGAAAATAAAATCCTAAAGAAAACAGAAAATATCTATTGGTTTACTTAAAAATAATAACAATAATGCTCTCTTGGTTTTTTTTTACCTTTCTGGCTACTGTTTCTCTTTCTTCCTTGCAGGACCCTCAATGTCTCACCACCTATATACAGTTATTTCTTGTCTATGGCCTTCTCCTCCTTTCCTCCTCTTTTCCTTCATTCTATCTACAAGAGTTGAACTATCATGTCTAAACAAGTGATTCCCAAATTGTTTATTTAAATTCCAGTCCTCATTGGTGATCATCACCTGGACTCAATATCTTTCCTCAAACTCCATCCCTGTCCTTCAATGCTTTATTTCAGTCATAGGAACCTATATAGTAACTGCAATTCAAAAACTCAAGGTTATCTTCAACCTTTTATTCTCCCTCACCACCCATATGCAGTCAGTTATTTGATCTTGCCAGTTGTACCTACACAACATCTTTCACATCCTTCCCTTTTGTTTTTACCCACCAATCACCACCCAAATTCAGGACCACTCTATCTCTTACATGTACTATTTTGATTGCCTCTTGAATGATATGTTTGCCACCTCTCTACTACCAAATACATCCTCCAAACACTATCAAATTATTTGTCCTGGGGTGGCTAGGTGGTGCAGAGAATAGAGCACTGGCCCTGGAGTCAGTAGGACCTGAGTTCAAATCCGGCCTCAGATACTTAACATAAAACTAGCTGTGTGACCTTGGGCAAGTCACTTAACCCCAATTGCCCTACCTTCCCCCCTCCATTAAAAAAAAGCAAAAAAAAAAAAATCAATTGCCCTAAAACATAGATCTTGCCATGCCACTTATCTTCAAAGAAGTCTCAGTAACTCCAAATTGCCTCAGAGGAAAAAAATTTCATGTGACTCTGTTTGATACTTAAAACCTTCCACAATCTGACTCCAATCTCCTATCTTTCAAGGTTGATTTATCATTACTCCCCTTCATATACTCCACACTTCAGCCAAAATAAATTAATTGCTATTTCTTGCATATAAAATAACTCTATGCCCTTGCACAAGTTGGTCCCCATAACCGAAATACTTTCCTTCCTCAATTCAGCCTTTCAGAACTCCTGACTCATTTCAAGGGTCAACTCAAGTGTCTGCTCCTTTGAAGATTTTTTCCAATTTCTATTCTAGTTCCTTCCCTCTGAAATTGCTTTGTATTTATCTTGCATATTTTGCTTTTACTTATCCTTATACATGTTCCCTCCTCCCCCTTAGAATGTGAGCTTCATAAGGAAAAGAATGATTTTGTTTTTTACTTTTTATCCACAGCACCTGTCACAGCAAATGGTAAATTTTAGGTGCTTAATGATTGCTTATGTACATTTAAGTAGGTACTTAATAAATGCTTCTTGGATCCTTAGAAAATATAGACCCTCCAGATATTCACAGCAATATTTCCTAAGTTTTTTATGTTTGAAACTTATTTTGGAAACCTCCAAATCTGAACCAAAATCTAGGAGACTTAATAATGTCCTCAGAGTAGAGGAGGTAAAAGAAATTTTAGAACAAAACAGAGGAAATTCAGGCTATATTCATACTCAATTATAAGCATGTGATGTATCTTGATACATCATTTCATATTTAGTATTTTAGAATGGAAAATGTTTCTAGTACAAAAAATTCCATGAAACCTTTGGGGAACACAAAGGTCAAAAGTCATTTTTTGAGATTGGTGAGGGAGAGAAATGGAGCACATAGCATGGGAAAACTTTCCTTAAAGGAGTCAGCACATGAATTGGCCCAGGGAGAAAGATAAGTACAGATGGGGAGACATAAAGGCATGTGTGCATCCAATAGGAGCAGGTGTTTCTTTAAGAAATGTGTGAAGACCAAATACAGAGGATCAAAGGATCATAGATTCAGAGCAGGAAAAGAATTTAGCGGTTATCAAATCAAATTTCCTCATTTTTTAACTATGGAAACTGAGACTTAAGTGGTTTTTCAAAGGTCATATACAGTGAAGAAGGATTTGAGTTAGGATTTTAACCTGAGTATTCCTAACTAAATGCTACACTGCACTGCATCATCAAGACAAGACAAGCTCAGGGCAGCTAAGTGGTGCAATGAATAGAGTACCAGCCCTGGAGTCAGAAGGACCTGAGTTCAAATATGGCTTCAGACACTTAATACTCACTAGCTGTGTGACCTTGGGTTAGTCACTTAACCCCAATTGCCCTGCCTTCCCCACTCCAAAAAGTAAAAAAAAAAAAAAGACAAGACAAGCTCATGCAACAGCTAATACCAGAGCACATGAGCAAACATTCTGTGAGATAAAATTGGAAGAATAGGGAAGAATAGGGTTGGATCCAGATTAAGGAGGAACATAAAGGCCAATATGAAGAGTCTGCATTTCATCCTGCAGGCAATGGGCAGTTTTAAAAGGTTTTCGAGCAGAATATAATTGACCATATCAAGAACAAAACCAACAAAACTCATGTGATTATCTCAATAGATCCTGAAAAAGTTTTTGACAAAATACAGCACCCATTCCTATTGAAAACACAAGACTGCATAGGAATAAAGGGAACATTCCTTAAAATGATAAGCAGTATCTATCAAAAGCCATTAGCAAGCATTATCTATAATGGGGATTAGCAAGGAGCCTTTCTAATAAAATCAGGAGTGAAGCAAGGGTAGCCATTATCACCACTATTATTCAATATTGTACTAGAAATGTTAGCTATACCAGTAAGAAAAGAAAAAGAAATCGAATGAATGAGAATAGGCAATGAGGAAACAACACTATCACTCTTTGCAAACCATATGATGATATGCTTAGAGAACCTTAGAGCATCAACTAAAAAATTTTGTGAAATAATTAACAACTTGAACAAAGTTGTTATAAAATATATAAATAAAGCAGCAATAGATAGAAAGAGAAAACCCATTTAAAATAATTATAAACAATATGATATACTTGGAAGTCTACTTGCCAAGACAAACCCAGGAACTATATGAACACAATTACAAAACACTTTGCACACATATAAAGTCAGATCTAAACAATTGGAAAAATATCAATTGCTCATGGGTAGGCTGAGCCAATATAATAAAAATGACAATTCTGCCTAAGCTAATTTACTTATTCAATGTCATAACAATCAAACTACCAAAAAATATTTTATAGCTAGAAAAAAACAACAAAATTCACCTGGAAGAACAAAGAGTCAAGCATATGAAGGGAACTAATAGAAAAAAAAAATACAAAAGAAAGTGGCCTAGCAATACCAGATCTCAAACTACATTATAAATGAGTAATCATCAAAACATCTGGTGCTGGTTAAGAGATAGAGTGGTCGATCAGTGGTATAGAGTCAGTGCACAAGACACAGTAGTCAATGACCATAATAACCATAATAACCAATAACTAGTGTTTGATAAGCCCAAAGATCCCAGCTTTTGCGATAAGAACTCATTCTTTGACAAAAATTGCCAGGAAAATTGGAAAACAATAGGACACAATCTAGGTATAGACCAACATCTCACACCATATACCAAGATAAAGTCAAAATGAGCGCATGATTTAGACATGAAGAGTGACACCATAAGCAAAGTAAGTGAGTAAGCAGGGAGTCAAGATGGTGGAGTGAAAGCAGGGACTCAACCATGCTTGCCCATAAATTCCTTCAGTTACCTCTAAAAAGTGCATCTGAACAAATTTCAGAGTGGCAAAATCCACTAGGAGACAGATTGTGGCAGATTTCCAGCCCAGGCTAACAATATGGAAAATCCTTGGGTAAGATTTGGTGAGCCGGGCAGGAGGGAGTTCAGAGTGTGAGACCTGGAGGACTTGGGCTGCACCAGCACAGACGTGACCATATAAGAGCCAGAGTGAGCTGGGCCAAACTGATTTACCCACCACAGGGACAATTTCCAAACTTCTTGTCGCAAGGCAGGGGTGTGTCAGAGCTGGGTAAGAGACAACCACAGAGCCTGTGTCAGCAGCAGCAGCTACTTTTGGAGCAAGCAGCCCATAGTCTAGATGTTTAAAAATCACCTACCTGAACTGATGGAGAGCCAAGATGGAAGAGTAAACTGTAGCTGCTCTCATCCCTGCCTTTAATCCTGAAAAACCCAGCAAATATTGCCCCCATGTAAAATTCTAAAATGGTGGAACCAGAGGCAAGCTTGGGAGATGTACAGAAAGGATGTGGCAGTGGCTGTGCTGAGGTTGAAGGGCACCAGTGCAGGATGGGAGGCGTCCAGAACACCAGGGGGATGGAGCCAGCAAGTGCTAACACCAGAACCCAAGGTGTACCTTTGCACAGCCAGGGGAATCAGCAGACATCAGCATGGTGGTGGCCACCAACTACTGAACCAGCCTGATCTCTAGCCCAGGGGCATGGAGACAGAATCCTGAAGCAGCCAGAATACCCTTCCCCAAACCTCACACTGAGCTTCAGTGTAACCCCAGAGAAATGCCAAAAGTCCTGGCCTTGGCTTCAGTCTAGGCACTTAGAGGCCACAGCACACTAAGCCAACAACCAGGACCATAACTCCCACCATAAGAAGCATGGGTCAGAGCCCTCTGTGCCCTAGAAGCAGAGATGCACTTTAAAAGGCAGGAAATAGGCAATTACAATGGGTAAAAAACAAATTGGAAAAACAAAGACTTCAGAATCCTATTGTGGCAAAAGGGAAGAGCAAGGTTTACCTTCAGAAGAGGTCAGCATTGACTCTAAACCCACATCTGAAGCCTCAAAAGGGAATATGAACTGCTCTCAAGTCCAAAAAACATTCTTGGAAGAGCTCAAGAAGGATTTGGTTTTTTTGCTTTTTTTTTTTTTTTTGGAAGGGGAAGGCAGGGCAATTGGATTTCAGTGACTTGCCCAAGGTAACACAGTGAGTAAGTGTTAGGCGTCTCAGGTCAGATTTGAACTCAGTTCCTCCTGGCTTCAGGACCAGGCTCTATTCACTATACTACCTATTTACTATACCACCCACCTCAAGAAGGATTTTAAAAGTCAGATTAAAGAGGTAGAAGAAAAACTGACCAATTGTTCTCAAAATTACAATCAGTAAAATGAAAAAAAAATTCACTGAAGAGAGCAACTCCTTAAAAAGTAAAATTTGGGGAGGTGGAGCTAAGATGGGGGAAAGGAAGCAGTAACTTTTCTAAACTCCTTTAATAATTCTGTCACTAAACTCTAAAAAGTGAATTTAAATGGATTTTAGAGTGACAGAACCTATTGGGAGATAGAGCATGGCAGATTCCCAGCCCATTAAAGTGCCTACTCAGGTCTGGAGAGGGGGAACGCCAAACACACAGGGGCTGTACCAGTGCAGATTGGAGAGCAGATTACAGCAGAGAGAGAAGGAGCAACAGCCAGTGCACTCACACACCCAAAGGGTGATTTGCAGTCTCTCACCACAGGACAGAAGATTGTGGGATAGGCATAACAGAAAATGCAGGGCCCTCAGAAGGGACAGCAGCTTCTGCTGGATGTTTAAAAATTGAATACCAGAACTTCCAGAAGTCAAGATGGCAGAGTAAAACCTAGTTGCTCTGATCCCCCCTCCCTGACCCAGAAAACCCAGAGATAAATGTCCCACCCAGAGTAAAACCCTGAATTAGTGGAAACAGCCTCAGGCTTGGCAATCACTGAGGAATAGGGAAGTGAGGCAGAACAGAGTTTAAGCCCAGGATGGTGGAGCCCACAACCACTAACAACACAAGCCCAGGTGTGCCTTAGCACCACCTAGGGAACCAGCAGACACAAAGCCCTGCCTGCCTCTAGCTACTGAGCTTGCCTGAGCTGTAGCCCAGAGATGCAGAGTGGAAAACCCGAAGTAGCCAGACCACCCCTCCCCCACAGGTTACTCTGTGAGCCTCAGGGTAATTGAGGGGAAACACTAAGAATCCTGGCCTTGGCCTCAGTCTAGACACTCAGAGGCTACGATGCACGAAGTTAACAACTAAACCTTTACCTCCCAGCCTGAAAAGCTCAATACTTTTGCACCCCAGTAGCAGATATCCACTCTAAAAATCCAGGACATAGCTGGTCACAATGGGGAAGAAAGAACCTGTAAAATCTAGAATCATAAAATCTTTTTATAGTTGACCAAAACAACCAAATTCAGAGGACAATGTGGACTCTAAACTCACACTGGAGACAAAAGAAAGAAATGTGAATTGGTCCCAAACCCAAAAAGCATTCTTGGAGGAGCTCAAGAGGGATTTTAAAAACCAAATTAGAGTGGTAGGAGATAAATTTAAATCTACAGTGACAAAATTGGAAGAAAAAAATGTCACTGAAGAAAACAAATCTTTAAAAAGTAAAATTGGAGAACTAGGACGGGACATACACAATCTAACTGGAGAAAATACCTCGCTAAAAATGAAAACTGAACATATGGAAAAGGAGCTTCAAAAACTAATTGAGGAAAATAACTCACTAAAAATCGGAATCAGTCAAATTGAAGCTAAGGACTCTGTGATGCAGCAAGAATCAGTCAAACAAAACATAAAGATTGAAAAGTTAAAAGAAAGTGCAAAATACCTCACTGGAAAAACAACTGACCTAGTAAACAGATCCAGAAGAGATAACCTAAGAATTAAAAGCCTACCAGAAAGCCATGATGAAAAATGCAGCCTGGACAGCATCCTCCAAGAGACTGTCAAAGAAAACTCTCCTGAGGTCCTAGAATCAGAAGGGAAAATACTAATAGAAAGAATTCACCAATCTCCTCCTGAAAGAGACCCCAAATTGAAAACTCCAAGAAATGTAGTAGCCAAAATCCAGAGCTACAAGGTCAAGGAGAAAATACTGCATGCATCCAAAAAGAAACAATTCAGATATTGTGGAACTACACTCAGGATTACATAGGACTTAGCAGTTACTACATTAAAAAATCAGAGAGATTGGAATTTGATATTTTGTAAAACAAAAGAGCTAGAACTGGAACCAAGGATCAACTACCTAGCAAAACTGAACATAATCTTTCAGGCAAGGAGATGGTAATTTAATGAAATAAAGGACTTCAGACCTTCTTGATGAAAAAGCCAGAATTCAACTGGAAATTCGTTCTCCACTTACAAGACCCAAGAAAGACATAAAAAGGTAAACAAGGAAAACACACACTCACACACACACATACACACACAGATGCACACAAATGCACATAACTTGGGAGTCAGTAAGAAAAAACTGTTTACGTCCCTATATGAGTAGCAGATACTTGTCAATACTGAGATTTGTATAATTATTTCAACATTTAAAAGGAATGTACATAGACAAAGGGTGTGGGTATAAGTGAACTAAGCTGAAGATTAAAAAAAAACATTATTAACGGGAAGAAAGGGATTGTAATGGGGAAAAAAGGAAAGAATGATGCAAAAAATGGTAAATTATGCCACACAAAGAGGCATAAAAACATACAAAAGTGGAGGGGAAGGAAGGATGGAGATAAGCATCATATGAATGTTATTCTAATTGGTTCTGATTCACAGAGGGATCAATATAGTCACTTAAGTTTAAATCCTAATATGAAAAGACACAAAAACTCATAACAATAGAGAGAAAAGAGGGAGGAAGAGGAGCACTGTATGAAATTTACTAGCATTGGTTTGGATTCAAGGAGAGAATAACATACTCCATTCAGAAGAAAAATCTATTGTGCCCTACGGGCAGTTGGAAGGACAAGAGGGGGAGGAAGGTGTAAGAACGGGGAGGGTGGTTAGAAGGGAGAGAAAGAGTAGTAAGAGGAAAGGGTAGGTAAAGACAGGGGGACACAAGAAGGGAATACTAAGGGAGGTGGTGGTCAAAAGGAAAACTCTTAAGGAGGGGAAGGGGAAAGAAAGATACAAAAAAATAAACAGGGGAGGGAATAGGATGAAGGGAAAATCACAAATAATAATCATAACTGTGAATGTGAATGGGATGAACTCTCCCATAAAACAGAGGTGGATAGCAGAATGGATTAAAAACCACATTCCTACAATATGCTGTCTACAAGAAACACATGTGAAACAAGGGCATATGCACAGGGAAAAGGGAACAGGATGAAGTAGAATATATTATGCTTCAGCTATAGTAAAAAAAAGCAGGGATAGCAATGCTTATCTCAGATAAAGCAATAGCAAAAATAGATCCAATTAAGAGAGATAACAAAGGAAACTATGGCCTGGTAAAAGGCACCATCGAGAATGAAGCAGTATCATTACTTAACATATATGCTCCAAGCATTATAGTATCCACAGTCCTAGAGGAAAAGTCAAGGGAATTAGAGGAAGAAATAGATAGCAAAGCAATATGAGTGGGGGACCTCAATCTCTCCCTCTCTGAACTTGATAAATCTAACCTCAAAATAAACAGGAAGGAAGTTAAGGAGGTTAATAGAATTTTAGAGAAGGTACATACGATTGACTTCTGGAGAAAATTAAAGAGAGATAAAAAGGAATATACCTTCTCAGTGGTATATGGCATAAACACAAAATTCAACCATGTACTAGGGCATAAAAACCTCACAATTCACTGCAGAAAGGCAGAAATATTAAATGCATCATTCTCAGATCATGATGCAATAAAAATCATATGCAATAAAGGGCCATGGTTAAATAGACAAAAACCTAATTGGAAATTAAATAATTTAATGCTAAAGAATGAGTTGAGTCAAACAAAAAATTATAGAAACAATCAGTAACTTCATTCAAGAGAATGACAATAATGAGACATCATACCAAAACTTGTGGTATGCAGCAAAGGCAGTTCTTATGGGAAGTTTTATATCCCTCAATGCATATACAAATAAACTAGAGAAAATGGAGGTGAATGAATTGGGCAGGCAATTGAAAAAGCAAGAAAAAGAACAAATTGAAAATCCTCAATTAAATAATAAATTAGAAATAATGAAAACCAAGGAGAGATTAATAAAATTGAAATTAAGAAAACTATTGAACTAATAAATAAAACTAAGAGCTGTTTTATGAAAAAAAATCAATAAAATTGATAGACCTGACAAAAAAAGAAGAAAACCAAATTTCAAGTATCAAAAATGAAAAGGGTGAATGCCCCTCCAATGAAGAGGAAATTAAAACAATAATTAGCAATTATTTTGCTCAATTGTATGCACATAAATTTGACAATGTTAGTGAAATGGATAAATACTTACAAAAATATAAGTTTCCCACATTAACTGAAGAGGAAGTAAATTACTTAAATAACACCATCTCAGAAAAAGAAATTGAACAAGCTATCAGTGAACTCCCTAGGAAAAAATCTCCAGGGCCAGATGGATTTACTAGAGAATTCTATCAAACATTTAAAAATCAATTGATCCCAACACTCTACAAATTATTTGGGAAAATTGGTGAAGAAGGAGTCCTAACAAATACTTTTTATGACACAAATATGGTACTGATACCTAAATCAGGGCGAGACAAAATGGAGAAAGAAAATTATAGACCAATCTCCCTCATGAACATAGATGCAAAAATTGTAAATAAAATATTAACAAAAGGACTACAGTAACTTATCAAAAGAATAACACATTTTGATCAGTTAGGATTTATTCCAGGAATGCAAGGATGGTTCAATATTGGGAAAACCATCAGTATCACTGATCATATCTACAATAAAACTAGCAGAAACCATATTATTATCTCAATAGATGCAGAAAAAGATTTTGACAAAATATAACATCCATTCCTCTTAAAAACACTAGAAAGTAAAGGAATAAATGGAGTTTTCCTTAGAATGATAGGTCGCATCTATTTAAAGCCATCATCAAGTATTGGGATAAACTAGAAGCATTTTCAATAAGATCAAGGTTGAAACAAGGATGTCCACTATCACCCCTCTTATTCAATCTGGTACTAGAAATGTTAGCAGTAGCAATTAGAAAAGAAAAAGAAATCAAAGGAATCAAATTAGGAAAAGAATAGACTAAGCTATCACTCTTTGCAGATGATATGATGATGTAGTAGGAGAATCTTAGAGAATCAAGTAAAAAACTTCTTGAGACAATGAATAAATTTAGCAAAGTTGCAGGATATAAAATAAACCCACAAAAATCCTCAGAATTCCTAAATATTTCTAACGAAGTCCAACAGCCAGAGATAGTAAGAGAAGCTCCATTGAAAGTTACTGCAGACATAAAATATTTGGGAATCTATCTGCCAAAACAAACCCAGTACCTATATGAACACGACTACAAAACACTCTTCACACAAAAAAATCAGATCTAACTAATTGGAAAAATATCAATTGCTCATGGCTAGGTTGAGCTAATATAATAAAAATGACAACTTTACCTAAATTAAATTACATATTTAGTGCCATACCAATCAATCTACCAAAAATTACTTTATAGAGCTGGATAAAATAGTGACAAAATTCATTTGGAAGAACAAAAGGTCCCAAATATCAAGGCAATTAATGAAAAGAAATGTTAGGGAAGGTGTCCTTGCTGTACCAGATTTTCATCAGTACTATAAAGCAGCAGTCATTAAAACTACTTGGTACTGGCTGAGGAATAGAGTAGTGGATCAATGGAAGAGATTCGGTATAAAAGACTCAGTAGTCAACAATCACAGAAATATATTGTCTGATAAAACCAAAAACCCCAGGTTTGGGGATAAGAACACATTATTTGACAAAAACTGCTGGGAAAACTGGAATATAGTAAGGCAAAACCTGGGCATAGACCATCATCTAACAGCATACCCCAAAATCAAGTCTAAATGGGTGCACAATCAAGGTATAAAGGCTGATACTATAAGTAATCAGGGGAAGCAAGGAATAGTTTACTGCCAGATTTATGGAATAGGGAAGACTTTGTGATCAAAGAAGATTTGGATAACA
>JAQQSU010012202.1:0-11979 GCA_028627135.1 Pseudochirops cupreus
CCTCCTCTCTTGGAGGGCAAGATACCAAGTTTAGAGTGTATCTCAATCCCTCCCTAAGCCAAATTCAATGAGAGTAAGGTTGACCCATTGCTTTTTGCCTTCCTGTTCTTCCCTCCATTGTAACAGTTATCCCTTGCCTCTTCTATGTGAGATAATTAACCCCATTCTGTCTCTCCCTGTCTCCTTTCATTATAATCCTCTTCTACCTCTCAATTTCACCTTTTAAAATATCATCCCTTCCTATTCAACTGATCCTGTGCCCTCTCTCTATGTATACCTGTACACATATACAAACACTTATGCATTGATATGCATACCTACCCTTCAATATAGACATATGTGTATGTATACATATATATGCATTTATTTTCCCTTCAACTATCCTCATACTGAGAAAGGTTTCATAAGTTACAATTATCATTTTTTTCCATGTAGGCAAGTAAATAGTTCAATTTTGATAAGTTCCTTATGATTTCTTTTCCATGTTTACCTTCTCATGCTTCTTGAATTTGAATGTCAAATTTACTATTCAGCTCTGGTTTTTTCATCAAGAATGCTTGAAAATCCCCCACCTCATTGAATGACCATATTTTCCCCGGAAACATTATACTCAGTTTTACCGGGTAGGTAATTCTTGGTTTTAATCCTAGCTCCTTTGGTCTCTGGAATATCATATTCTAGGCCATTTAGTTCTTTAATGCGGAAGCTGCTAGATCCTGTGTTATGCTGATTGTGTTTCCACAGTATTCAAATTGTTTCTTTTTGGCAGCTTGTAATATTTTTTCCTTGATCTGGGAACTCTGGAACCTGCTATAACATTCCTAGGAGTTTTCTCTTTGGGATCTTTTTCAAGATGTGATCTGTGAATTCTTTCAAGTTCTTTTTTGCCCTCTGGTTCTAAAATATCAGGCAATTTTCCTTGAGAATTTCTTGAAGGATGATTTCTAGGTGCTTTTTTTGATCACGTCTTTCTGACAGTCCAATAATTTTTAAATTGTCTCTCCTGGATCTATTTTACAGATCAATGGTTTTTTTCAGTGAGATAGTTCATATTGCCTTCTATTATTTTTATTTGTTTGGATCTGTTTAACAGCACCTTTATTTCTTATAAAGTTGTTTGCTTCCATTTCCTCCACTCTAATTCTGAATGTATTATTCTCTTCAGTGAGCTTTTGAGATTCTTTTTCCATCTGGCAAATTCAGCTTTTTAAGGCATTCTTCTCCTCAACTTCTTTTTGTGCCTCTTTTGCCATTTGAGTTAATCTATTTTTGGTGGTGTTATTCTCTTCACTCAGGTTGTTGACTCTCTTATCATGATTTTCTTGCATCATTCTCATTTCTCTTCCCAATTTTTACTCTGCTTCTCTTATTTGGCTTTCAAAATTCTTCTTAAGCTTCTCTATGGCCTGTAACCAGTTTTTCTTTTTCTTGGAAGCTTTTTGTGCAGGTGTTCTGACTATGTTTTCTTCCTCCCATTCCATGCTATGATCCTTTTTGTACCAAAAAAAGGATTCTAAAGTTGGATTCATCAGCTTGCTTTCCTTCCTTTGCCTCCTCATGTTGCCAGTCAACTAACTTGACTTTTGAGCTCTTTGACAGAGTAGAACTCTGCTTCCAGAGGGGAGAGCTTTATCCCAAATTGCTGTGATTTTTGCACCTGCCAGAAGTATTATTAGGTCACTATCTCTACAGCCACCACCAGTTTAGGCTCACTGTTCCCACACCTCAGGACCACTACCCAAGACCGTGATCCCAATCCAGGCAGGTTAAGGCAACAGCAGTTAGCCTGTGAATGGTCACTTGCCCCCCCTGTAATCTGCAGGCTGGGAGCTCTGAAGCAGCCACATGGAGGCAGCTGCAGAGCCACAGCTTCTGCTCCTTCTGAAGTGGGGGCAGAGTGTCAGACTTGTTCCTCCATCCCCCCCAAATTCAGCTGAGTTCCACTGTCCTTTTACTTTGTCTTTGGCATTTATGGGTTGATAATTCTGGAAACCAACACAGCTGCCAGTGATCCACTGTCTGTAATGCTCCAGCTCTAGCTTGTCCTGACTGCCCTGGGGCCAAACCACACAGGGCTGGTCTCAGATTCAAGTGTGCTGTGATGAACCCCTTCTGTCCATCTACAGGGCTGCCTTCAGTGAGAGATTTGTTTCTCTATGACTTTGTTGGTTCTAGAGCTCTAAAATTTATTTAGAGTAATATTTTATAGGTACTTGAGGTGGTACTTGAGTGCTCATGGAGTTCTCCTGCTTCTAATCTGCAATCTTGACTCTACCTTCTCGAGTGACACATTTCATCTGGTGTTATGGGCTCTAAAGGAATAAGATGCTCATCTTAAGGACAGGATTATTTTTTTTTATATTAAAGGTCAAATAAAAAAAACAAAACAACAGCATTGCTATTTTATACCATATCCCTTTCAGACTTTCTTTATTCATTGTATGACAATTCTGAATGCAATCAAATAAGGTATGTTCATACAGATATCACTGAGTTGAATATGTAGTCAGAGATCAACTTGGTTACTCATAACTAAATAACATCCACAATAATAGCATCTTCACTGTTCAAATCATTATCCATCTCAGACAATAATATGCAAAAAAAGTAAAGCAGGGGAATTGTGGCAAAGATTATGTAGGAACTTTGTGGGTCCACACATTATAGATGGTATCTGGGAAGCCCTGGCAGGAACACTAAAATTCCAAAGATTTTGGTTCTGGTATTATATAAATTCTTTTCCTCAACCCAAACACCTTTCTCTCTTAGTCCAATAAATCTTGACATTACCTCTTTTATGTTCTGTTCATGACCAATATATCCCTTCCACTGTATGCACTGGAAAGCCTACTCCATTAACACATTTTTATTCATTTTAAACCTATTTTTTTTCCTTCAATTTTAGAGCAGTGGGTGTGACATTAGACTAATTTGATCTCAAATCCTATTTCACATTTTTATCAGTTGTATGATGTGATGAGGTAGTCATTTGTTCTCTCTGTGACTTGTTTTCTTCATTTATGCAATGAGAGATTTATACTCAATTGCCTCTAATATCCCTTCCAGTTCTGTATCTCCAGTCCTATGTTATGGAAAGCAGCCTGTCTTCTGAGGAAACCACTTCCCTCTTTACTCATTTTCAATCCTTCCTATACTTCACCTCATATCCCTGTAATCATTGCTTAAGGTAGGGAAAATAGCCACGTGGCCTTTTCTGACCCTCCTTTCCCCCGTAATGGTACTAATCAATTCCCCTTTAAGATTACTTTCCATAATATACAGAGATATAAATTAGTATCCATATATATTTATATATGATCATGTATCTATACATATGCACATATAAACAGTATATATATTTATTTATCTATGTTCTGTTAAGTTGCTTTCTTGTTTTATATAAAAGCTCCTTTGGGTCAGGGCCTATTTTACTTTTGTTTACTTTCTTTCCATAGCACTTATCACAATGCTTGATACATTGCTTTTTAGTCTTTTGGTAATTTCTGACTCTTTGTGACCATGGAGACAATATTGTCTGTGGAATTTTCTTGATTAAGCTACTGGAGTAGTTTGCCATTTCCTTCTCTAGTGGATTAAGGCAAAAAAGAGGTTAAGTGGCTTGTCCAGGGTAGCAAAGTTAGTAAGTATATGAGTTCAGATTTGAACTGAAAACTTTTTGACTCCAATACCAGAGCTCTATCCACTGAGTCAGCTAACTGCCTCAAGCTGACACATAGAAAATACTTAATAAATGCTTGCTAACTTACTGAGTTATGGAAATATCACTGATTGTGTTAGTATCCCCTTTTAGTTCGATAAAATTGTTCCCAATAGTTAGAGAAAAGGTGTCATAGAGTTGGAGGCTGGCCCTACGTACATTCATGAGGATAACCTGGACAAAGAAGATTGAGAAGATAGAAAAGAATGCCTTTCATTCATTTCCTCCTACCACAAGAAGGCAAAACAAACAAACAAACATCAGAATGAGTCAGAGATACCAATTCCCTAGTTGCTTGAATCATTTCAGTTCAGATGACATTGACAACTAAAGGGAACACACCACAAGCATTCATGAGATGAACTAAAGACATGAATACTTTCTCTTTGTTCTAGGACTATACAAGAGAAAATGAAAACAGATTTTATCACATAAAAGACACACACACATACATACACATACTCACACATATTTATACACACACATATATTCTATAAGTATGCACACATATGCATATTTGTGCATAAGAATATGTATTGAACATGGATATGTATGTATATAAACACACATGCATAAGTAAATACATGTATATGTGTACATATATACATACATACATACATATACACACACATGCACACACATACACATATCTATGTATGTATTTACCAATGGTGCCTTCTAATTGAAGTCACATAAGAAAGTGCCAAGGACAGGGTAATCATAAGGAATAAATCTATCTAAAAAGAAAGATTAAAAGAAAAAAATGTAATTGAGTAGGTACAAAAATCTAAATAAGGAGAAGTTGAAGAATCAGAGTTCACTGAAAATTTTCACTTAATGGAAACGTTAGGAATTATACATAATACAAAAAAAGACTAAACAAAATGTGTATATCTAGAATGATTTTGAAAGGGAAGGAGGTACACTTTAAAATTTTAAAGATAAAAGCCTTTGTTGAATTTAAAGAATTATATCTAACAATCAGGTTAATTAATAATATATTTAAAAATCTGGCATATGCTAAAAACCTGTTAATGAATACATTTTTCCCATTATTCATGATATCCCAAAATTCTTGCTGCATTTTTTTATGCTATTGGAATCTCCTAGGAACTGACAAAGTGAGCTACCTTACTCTCAGAAGTTAATGAAACAATAAGCATTATTGTTATTTTTTTAGTTTTCAACATTCAATTCCACAAGAGTTTGAGTTACAAATTTTCTCCCCATCCTTCCCTTACCCCCTCCCCCAATATAGAAAGCATACTAAGCACCCCTACCCCCAATCTCTTCTCTCTTATGTCTTCCCCCATCATTCTTGTATCATTCTCATTTCTCTTCTCAATTTTTCCTTAACTTCTGCTAGATTTTCAAAATCCTTCTTGAGCTCCCACATGGCCTGTGAGCAACTCATATTTTTCTTTGAGGGCTTTGATGGAGAAGTTTTGACTTTGTTGTCTTCTTCTGGTTCTATGTTTTGATCCTTCTTGTCCCCAAAAGGGATTCTAAAGTCTGATTGCTCTTCCTCTGTTTCCTCATCTCGTCATCCAGTTACTTGACTTTTGAGCTCTTTGTCATGGTAGAACTCTGCTTCCAGAGTAGAGGGTGCTTTGTCCCAAATTGCTGGGGCTTTGTATCACTGTTGTCAGAGATTTTTCCAGGCACCTACTTCAGAATTGTGAGGAGTCTTTCTCTCCACTGCCTCAACAAACTGCCACACCAGAGCTCCTTACCCCAGCTCCACCATCCAAGATTGCAACTCAGATGCAAGCAGGGCAAACCAAGAGAATCCTGCCTCAGTTCTAGCAGAGAGATTCCTGCAAATGCCCTCTGCACAGTCACTTAGTCTCCCTACAATCTATTGGCTAGAAGCTGGAAGCAGCAGCAGCTGTAGTAGTTGCAGCCACCATCCCCTCTTTTGTCCTGTAGACAGGGGCCACACTGAGCTCTTCTCTCACCCTGGATCAACAGTGTTCCCCACTGAACTTTTAGTTTCTCTTTAGTGTTCATGGGTTGAGAATTCTGGAAACCTCCACAGCTGCCAGTGATTCACATCGCTGAAGTCTGCTCCAGATGGTCTGTGCCACTGTTCAGGGCCACTCCATGTCTGGGCTCTCATGCTCAACTCCCAGCTTGATGGAATAGCCCCTTCCTGTCAGCCTGCCAGACTTTCTTCAGTAGAAGATTTGTTTCTCTCTGCCACTTTCTGGATTCTGCAGCTCTAAAATTTGTTTAGAGTCATATTTTACAGGTATTGGAAGTGCTTTTACTCTACCATCTTGGCTTTGTGACTACTGATCCCCAAAAAGCATTTATTAAGTAGTTTTTTTTTTCATTTTTAAAATGGAAAAAAAATAATTCATTTATTTTCTTAATGCTTCACATCAGTCTTCAGTTATTCAATTTAAGAAGTACCTAATAAGTATCTACTGGGTGAAGTGCACTGCGTTAATTACTAATGATATGAAGACAAAAATAATACAGTACTCTACTCAGAGAGTTTACATTTTGCAAGCGGAATATAATACATACAAACATATAAGTAAGGATAGCATAGGAAATAAAAGGGAAAAGACAGTGAGAGGAGGGGCTTTAGGGACATTTTAAGATAGAGAATGTTGTTGTGGGAGGAACTGACCATCAGCACATCATTTAACCTCAATCAACCTCAGCTTTCCTTTTCTTTTTCATTTTTTTTCTTCTTAATAAACATTTCCATATTAGCCATGATGTAAATAAAAACTAGAAGCAAAGGGGAGGGGCAAGAGAAAAAGTATGTGAGTGTGTGTGTGTATGTGTGTGTGTGTGTGTTTGTGAGAGAGAGAGAGAGAGAGAGAGAGAGACAGAGACAGAGAGTGAGACAGAGACAGAGAGACAGAGAGAGAGAGAGTAGGTTTCAATCTGCATTCAGATTCCATATTTCATTTTCTGGATATGAATAGCATTTTCCATCATAAGTCTTTTGGACTTGTCAGATCCTTGTATTTCTAAGAAGAGTTAAGTCTAGCAAAGTTGGCCACTGCACAATGCTGCTGTTATTGTGTACAATGTTCTCCTTGTTCTGCTCTCTTCACTCAGTATCAGTTCATATAAAGCTCTCCAGTTTTGTTTTGTTTTTTTTCTGAAATCCACTTGCACATCTTTTCTTATGTAACAATAGTATTTTATTACATTCATATACAACAATTTGTTCAGTCATTATCGAGTTGATTGACATCCCGGCAGCTTCCAATTCTTTATCAACTCAAAAAAAGCCACTATTAATAATTTTGTATAGGTAGGTTTTTTCCCAATTTTTATGATCTTTTTGGAATACAGACTTGAAGTGGT
Organism: Pseudochirops cupreus; assembly: GCA_028627135.1. Taxonomy (NCBI): domain Eukaryota; kingdom Metazoa; phylum Chordata; class Mammalia; order Diprotodontia; family Pseudocheiridae; genus Pseudochirops; species Pseudochirops cupreus. Next base: position 7,049 of record JAQQSU010012202.1, read on the forward strand.
ATTGTTTGATCAAAGTGTATACACATTTGAATATCCCTTTTGGAATAGTGCTGTACAGAATGGTTGAGGTAGTGTGAGACTCTATCAGCAATGCATTGGTGTTCCATTTGTCCCACATCTTCTTCAACATTTATCATTTTCCTGTTGTGTCATGTTAGCCAATGTGATAGTGTGATGTGGTGAATCAAAATTTATTTTATTTTTTTAATTAAATTATGTTTACTTTTAATTTACATCAATGATTTCCATAAGATTTTGAGTTACAAATTTTCTCCCCATCTTTCCCCTACCCACTACCCCAAAGAAGTGATCCCATTGTATACCTCCTTCCCTAATATTCTGTCTCCTATATACTCCCCCATCACCTCTCTGCCTTTCCAGTAGAGCAAGATGGATCTTATTACCCCAGTGCCTCTATATCTTATTTCCCAGTTTCATGGAAACAATAATAATAATAATAATAATAATAATAATGATATGTATATTTATATATTTAACATTTAATTATAGAATTTTAATTCTAGATTCTTTCTCTTCCTCCATGAATCCCCACTCCCACTGGAAAGACAAGCAATTCAATACGGGCTGTACATGTATAGTTATGCAGAACATCTCCAGAATGGACATATTGTGAAAGACTGAGTATATTTCCCTCCTTCTTTTCCTCTCTCCTTGTTCTATTTTCTACTTTGTCCCTGCCCCTTTACAGAAGTGTGTGCTTCTAACAGCCCTCCTAACAACCCTGCCTCCCCTCCATCATGCTCCTTATCATCCCCTGCCCCACTACTATCCTGCATAGCAAGATACCCAATTTAGAGTGTATGTCATTCCTTCCCTAAGCCTAATTCAATGAGAGTAAGGTTGCCCAATCCCTTTTGCCTTCCTGTTCTTCCCCTCCATTGTAACAGTTATCACATTCCTCTTCTATATGAGATGATTAACCCCATTCTGTCTCTCCCTGTCTCCTCTCATTCTACTCTTCTGCTACCTCACAATTTCACCTTTTAAAATATCATCGCTTCCTATTAAATTGATTGTGTGCCCTCTGTCTACTTACACATATATACACACACTCATATGTGTTCATATGCATATATATATACCCTCCTATATACACATATGTGTATGTATATACACACGCATATATATATGTAAATATATATATATATATATATATATATATATATATGTAAACACACACAGATTTGTATTCTCTTCAACTAGCTTCATACTGAGAAAAGTTTCATAAGTTAAAATAATCATTTTACCATGTTGGCATGTAAATAGCTAAACTTTGATAAGGTCCTTATGATTTCTTTTCCATGTTTACCTTCTCATGCTTCTTGTATTTTAATGTCAAATTTTCTATTCAGTATTGGTGTTTTCATCAAGAATGCTTGAAAGTCCCCCACCTCATTGAATGACCGTATTTTCCCCTGAAACATTATGCTCAGTTTTACAGTGGAGGTTATTATTGGTTTCAATCCTAGCTCTCTTGATCCCCAGAATAACATATTCAAGGCAATTTGATCTCTTAATGTAGGAGCTGCTAGATCCTGCATTATCCTGATTGTGTTTCTACAGTATTCAAATTGTTTCTTTTTGGCATTTTGTAATATTTTCTCCTTGATCTGGGAATCCCAGAACCTGGCTATAATATTCTTAGGAGTTTTCTTTTTGTGATCTTTTTCAAGAGGTGATCAGTAAATTCTTTCGAGTTCTATTTTTCCCTCTGGTTCTAAAACATTAGGGCAATTTTCCTTGAGAATTTCTTGAAGGATGATTTCTAGGTTCTTTTTTTGATCATGGCTTTCAAGTAGTCCAGTGGTTCTCAACCTTCCTATTGTCATGACCCTTTAACAGTCATATGTGAATGTGTCTGCATATGGCTGGACTCGCCTGGAGATGGACAGAGAAGCACAGTGTCTCGGTTCCTAAGACCATTGGAAATATGTGTTTTCCGATGGTCTTAGGTGACCCCCGTGATCCCTGTGAAAGAGTCCTTTAACCCCCAAAGGAGTCGTGACCCACAGGTTGAGAACCACTGAGGTGGTCCAATAATTTTTAAATTGTCTCTCCTGGATCTGTTTTCCAGGTCAGTGGTTTTTTTCAATGAGATATTTCACACTGCATTCAATTTTGTCATTTTTTTGCATCGGTTTGATAGTGTCTTGATTTCTCATAAAGTCATTTGCTTCCATTTCCTCCACTCTAATCCTGAAATAATTATTCTTTTCAGTGAGCTTCTGAGATTCTTTTTCCATCTGGCAAATTCAGCTTTTTAAGACATTCTTCTCCTCATTGGCTTTTCGGGCCTCTTTTGCCATTTGAGTTAATATATATTTGAAGGTGTTATTTTCTTCACTCAGGTTGTTGACTTTCTTTTCATGATTTTCTGGCATCATTCTCATTTCTCTTCTCAATTTTTCTTCCACTTCTCTTATTTGTTTTTCAAAATCCTTCTTAAGCTGCTCTATGGCCTTTAACCAGTCTACATTTGTCTTGGAAGCTTTTGCTGCTGGAGTTCTGACTGTGTTGTCTTCCTCCCTTTCTATGCTTTGATCCTTTTTGTTCCCAAAAAAGGAATCTAAAGTTTGGCTGCTGTCTTTACTTTGCTCCCTTTGCCTGTTCATGGTACTAGTCAATTACTTGAATTCTTAGCTCCATGGAACTCTGCTTCCAGAGGGAAGAGCTTTGTCCCAAAATGCTTGGGTTTTCACAGCTGCTAAAGGTATTAGGAGGCCACTGTCTCTGCAGACTCCACCAGCTTTGGCTTAATGGTCACACACCTCAGGACCACCACCCAAGACCACGATCCCAATCTACACAGGTTAAGGCAAGAGCACCTAGCTTCTGAATGATCACTTGGCCCCCCTGCAATCTGCAGGCCAAGAACTCTGAAGAAGCCACATGGAGGCAGCTGCAGAGGCTGCTTCTGCTGCTTTCTTGCCCTGGGAGATGGAAGCCAGACCTGCTTCTCTCCCCTAAATTTAGCTGAGTTCCACTGACCTTTTACTTTGCCTTTGGCTTATACGGGTTGATAATTCTGGAAACTTTCACAGCTGCTGTGATCTACTCTCCCAAATCCTGCAGCTGCAGCTTTTCCTGATCACCCTTGGGGTAAAGCCAGTCTCAGATGCCAGTGCACTGTGATGAGCCCTTTACATCTGCTTGTGGGGCTGCCTTCAGTGGGAGCTTTGTTTCTGTGTATTTTTCTGGGTTTTGGACCCCTAAAATTGGTTTACAGTCATATTTTACAGGTATTTGAGGAGGTGATGGGGGGAGCTCATGGAATTCTCCTGCTTTTATGCCACCATCTTGACCCTGCCCTATCAATCAAAGTTTGTTGTTGTTTTTTTTAAATTTGAATTTCTGTAAGGAAAAAAGTTATATAACACATTTTTTCAGATGACTATAGATAGCTTTAATTTCTTCCTCAGAAAACTACCTGTTCATATCCTTTGACCATTTATCAATTGGGGAATGAGTTATATCAATGTAAACTTGACTCAGTTTTCTATATATTTTACTAATGAGGCCTTTATCAGAGATACTAATTATAAAAATTATTTGCCAGTTTTCTATTTTCTTCCTTATCTTGCTTGCATTGAATTTGTCTGTGCAAAAAATGTTTAATTAAATGTGATCAAAAATGATCCGTTTTGCATTTCATGATATTCTCTTCTCTTGTTTGATCATAAATTATCCCTTCTCCTGAGATCTGACTGGTAAACTATTTGTTGCTCTTGTAATTTGCTTATAGTCTCACCCATTATGTCTGAATCATGTATCCCTTTTGACCTTATCTTGTATATGGTGTACAATGTGGGCCTATGTTTATTTTCTGTCACACTATTTTCCAATTTGTTGAGTAGCTTTTGTTAAATAATAAGTTCTTACCTGAGAAGCTTCTAGCTGTGTAAAATACCTTTTTGGTTGTTCAATTGGTATGAAATTAAGTAAATTAATTTAGATAGAATTGTCATTTTTATTATATTAGCTCAACCTATCTATGAACACCTGATATTTTTCCTCTTATTTAGATCTGACTTTATTCATGTGAAAAATGTTTTGTAATTCTGTTTGTATAGTTCCTGAATTTGTCTTGGCAATTAAACTCTCAAATTTTTTATGAACTACAGTTACTTTGAATGCAACTTCTCTTTCTGTTTCTTTCTTTTGGTCTCTGTTTGTAATATATAGACATGACAATGATATATCTGCTTTATTCTATGTCCTGCAACTTTGCCAGTTACTTATTTCAACTTGATTCTTTAGAATTCTCTAAGTATACCATCATATCATGAGCAAAGAATAATAAAGCTTTTTTTAATTCTAATTCCTTTGACTTTTGTTTCTTCTCGTATTGATAAAGCTAACATTTCCAATGTTATATTGAATAACAGTGATGATAATGTGCATCCTTTTTGACCCCTGATCTTATTGGAAATGCTTCTAATTTATCCCCATGACCATATAACGCTTGCCAATGGTTTTTAGATACATGCTACTTGTCATTTTAAGGAAAACTTCATTGACTCCTTTATTCTTTAGTATTTTTTAGTAGGAATGGGTGCTCTATTTTGTCAAAAACTTTTTCGGCATCTATTGAGATGTTCATATGATTTCTTTTAGTTTTGTTACTGAAATGCTCAATTAGGCTGATAATTTTCTTAATATTGAATCATCCCCTCATTCCTGGTATTAACTGCATCTACTCATAGCGTATTATCCTCATGATAAGTTGCTGTAATCTCTTTGCTGATACTTTATTTTAAAATTTTGCACCAATATTCATTGCTGATATTCATCTATAATTGTCTTTTTCGGTTTTGGTTCTTCCTTTTTTTTTTTTAAATTTAATTTCAGTTTGCATCATTAATTTCCACAAGATTTTGAGTTACATATTTGTCCCCCTCTTTCCCCCACCC
>JAQQSU010012203.1:0-11979 GCA_028627135.1 Pseudochirops cupreus
TTTGCTTCAGTCTCCATTTAAACTATAGTCTTTCTATATCTTTCTCTGAGTTTAGGTATCTCCTTCCATCCTGAGGCTTGTAGAGTTGTCTTTAGCTGTGCGGAGAAACTATTTTTTTAATCCAACTTTAGGTAAAAACAATTAAAAATAGTAATAATGTTAAAAAGGCTCATATAATTTGTATAATAAATACATACGGACACATATATATTCATATGCCCAAATATTGTACATGTGTATGTATGTATATATCTAAGCATGTGTATATGTAGTGTGTTACACCTAAACAGATTAAAGTCCTTCATAATGTATTGATATTAGAAATGTCCCTGGTTCAATATTACTATACTTTAGAGGAACCATTGTAATATGGCATCTACTTTATCTGAGGGAAAAAGTATAGCTGATATTCACATAAAGGCAGTTATTTCTAAATACATGGAAGAAATGAACATATTTCTTCCTTTATATTTTTTCTTTAAAGAAAGGCCTGTGACTTAAATTAGTTCAATTCCCTTAAAGATAATATAGTATCTTAATTTGCCACATTTCATAAGCCTAAACATTATTTCTATTCCCACAGAAAACCTGCTAAAGTAAAGCTAAGTGCTGTCTGATTAGCTAAGGCTCCTGTAATCTAAATTATTATGAGATTGGTTGATTTCAGCATATAACAGAATTTTTGCACATAAAAGTTTAATTGAATAGCTGTTGGATTTTCCTTGTATTATTCATAATAAGTAAACACCATCAAGTTCACATAACTGGCTGCTATATTCCATATCTAAGAGGCCACAATGAATATAAATGAGCCTTATTGAACATTACAATATGCTTGCTTTACTATAGCTTTCCTAATGTATTAAAAAGGTGATTCAATTCTTTCTTTATGATGAAAGTGAGAACTGATGATTAGGGCCAAGTGGGGATGATACTGAACGGTAGCAACATAATGATAACTGTTTATTATGATTATTACTTTTGTATTATAGGGCTATTCGTTACATCAGGTAGGGATAATGTCACTCTTTTACACTTTTGTCTTGTTATATTAGAAAACATCTAACTATGAATCTGATTGCCATCATAATTTCACCTAAGATGGATGGATGGAAAGAGAAAGAGAGAGAGAGACAGAGAGACAGAGATAGAAAGATCATTGATTTAATTTAAGACCTCTTTTGGCATTTTCTTTAGATCTACTACTCAGTTTATAAAATGCAAATGACCATTGCTGACTTACATGAATAAAGTTTTCCTTTAATAAAGATATCTTAATCCAGTGAAAATAGCACTGGCCATTGAATCAGAAAACCTGAGCTCAAATCACAATTGCCTATTATGTTCATTATCTTTGTAAACATTAGACAAGTAACTTTAACTCTTTTGGTGGCAGTTTCTGAGTGGGTCAAATGAGGAGTTTGGAAAAGATGACTTCTAAGGTGTCATTTGAAGTCCTTTAGAGATAATCATCCTACAAATGATTTTCTTTGCTATGTAGAATAAAGTAAACCTCTAAGGTGTCATTTGAAGTCCTTTATAGATAATCATCCTACAAATGATTTTGTTTGCTATGTAGAATAAAGTAAGAGATAAAATAGCTATTTCCATTGCTTCTGGTTTTCAAAGGGTGGCTAACATGTCTTATAAACTTTTATTTTCACTCATTGTCAAAATGTGAAGGTTACAATGAGGACCTAGGAAGGATGTGTCATAAAAAGATACTTGTTTTGTTTTATTTCATTTAAAGTTTTTATACCAGCCTATATAGAAATATACACATATACATGCATGCACATAGGTACATATTCCCTCAGATATGTATACATGTTGACATATATGTGCATAGGTATATAGGCATAATTTTATATATACATGCATGTATAATGGCATATAATCCATATGTGTATAGTGTGTATTCTCATGAATATGTCTCCATGAGATTAAAAGAACTTGTCTCAAACATTTAAGTGCAACAGAAAAATCTAGGTCTGTTTTATTCCAAGTAAATTCTTTAAAACAATCTTCATTTTTACTTAGTGTTTAATTGCATTTTCCAAGTAAAGTATGGACATTCTTTGGGGTTCTCTTCTACTCTTTCATAGGGAATGGATGATAAGCAAGTAGGCACTGACTACTTCTAAAGTAACAGGATTAAAAATAATACTTGTAAAAATATCTCAACCTTGCTACTTACTAACCACGTTGCCTTGGGAAAGTCAATAAACATCTCTTGAATCCACTTTCTTTAGCTGTAGAAATAGGAATTGTGTACATTACCTCTAAGGCAACTTCCATATTTTGACCTATGATCCTACAAACTATCTATCAAAGAAGTCTCAAAATCATGGGCCTTAAAGTAAATATATATATATATATATATGTATGTATGTATGTGTGTGTGTGTATTTTGCAGAAAATGTGTTCCTTCATATTTTAAATCAGCAAAATAAAATTAGAATGTCTCATGAGAAGGATGTCTGTTTGCTTTTCTGTTTTGTTTGAATTTTTAATAAATGCAAACATGCTTTCAGTTAAGAGTCTCACAGTAAATTTGAACAAATTAAACTACTTAGAAAGAAAATCATAAAGCATGTCAATTCTTATCTTAGGACATTGTTGTATACCAATGTATTCCTCCTGGATAAATATTTAGTGACCCACATTTAAGTACATCAAACCTGTATTAACCCTCTGTTAACTTTAATATGTAAGCTTCTTTTTGCCAGGAATTTTTTCTTATTTTTATTTGCATAACACTAGCACCTGTGTCAGTACTTGGAAAAGGGTTTGTTTTTGCTAAAGAAATGCTTTTTGGATTGTAACTTATTAACCATTGTTCTCTGCTCCTGAGCTTTGTACCCTAAGTTGAGTGGTATTTGATTCTTTATAAAAATCAAACATTCTATGTGCAACCCTAAGGGAAATTTTACTGATCTTGAGAATGTACATCTTCTTTCATTTTCTTCTGCAAACACAAATTATTAATGAAAACTATGCACTGGACATTGATTTTTCTTTCAAAATCACTTATTTAGTAAAACAGACTTATATAAAAACAAAAATATTACCTACAACACAAGTTGTAAATTATTTTGAATCACTAAAACTATCCATGTACAATTTGTCCAATCTGACATTTAGAAACTTCCATAATTGGGTTTTCTTTCTCTGGATTGATAAATTTTGAAAATGCAATCCTGATTTTTCAATATTATCATCCATTATTTTTTGAGAATGTGACAGGTAGAGTAATACCTGTTTAAAGCAGTTAAGTCTGCTTTTTGTGTTGTCTGAGGTACCAAAAGATGTAAAGAAAAGAGATTAACCAAAGAAAGAATAATATAATATTAGATAACTTCACAAGACAATTGTCACATAGAAGGTGGTGTAGAAGCAGGAGAGCTCCACAGCTCCCACCACAACCATCTCAAATACCTGTAAAATATGACTCTAAACAAATTTTGGAGCTCCAGAACCCACAAAAGTACAGAGAAGCAAAACTCCCACTGAAGGCAACCTGGAAGGCAGGACAGGAAGGGCTCATTGCAGCACCCTGGGAGCCGTGCCCAGCCTGGCCTGAAACCGCGGCGCTACCCTAGGGTGGCCAGGACAAGCTGAGCTGGAGCCATCTGGAGAGGGGATCACTGGCAGCTGTGGCAGTCTCCAGAATTATCAACCCATAAGAAACAAGGACAAAATGAAAGGTCAGTGGAACTTGGCTAAATTTGGGGGAGAAAAGTGGTCTGGCTGACTGCTCCCAGGACAAGAAAGCCAAAGAAGTGACAGTGACAGGCCCTGCTGTCGCCTCCACATGGCTGCTTCAGAGCTCTCGGGCTGGCAAATTGCAGGGGGACCAAGCAATCATTCAGATGTTAAGTGCTCTTGCCTTAACCAGTCTGGATTGGGATCACAGTCTTGGGTAGTAGTCCTGGGGTGCATTTTGGGTGAGCCAAAGCTGCTGGGGGCTGCAGAGACTGCACCTTCTAATAGCTCCAGGGACTGTAAAACCCCAGCAATTTGGGACTTTGAAAGCAGAGTTCTACTGAGGCTCAAAAATCAAATTATTTGACTTGCAACATGAGCAGGGAAAGGAAACAATCCAAGCTCAGCAATACAAATTTAGATTCCTTTTTTGGGGACAAAAAGGATCAAAGAATGGAATGGGAGGAAGACGAAACAGTCAGAACTCCTCCACCAAAGGCTTACAAGAAAAATGTAAGCTGCTTACAGGCCACAGAGGGTCTTAAATAGGATTTTGAAAATGAAATAACAGAAGTGGACGAAAAATTGGGCAGAGAAATGAGAATGATGCAAGAAAATCATGAAAAGAGAGTCAACAAGCTGACTAAAGAGATAACACCTTAAAAAATACACTAACTCAAACGGCAAAAGAGGCCGAAAAAGCCAATGAGGAGAAGAATGCCTTAAAAAATTGAATTTCCCAGATGGAAAAAGAATCTCAAAAGCTCACTGAAGAGAATAATTCCTTCAGAGTTAGAGTACATCAAATGGAAGCAAATGACTTCATGAGAAATCAAGATACTATTAAACAGATTCAAACAAATGAAAAAATAGAAGGCAATGTAAAATATCTGCTTGAAAAAACCACTGACCTGGACAATAGAACTAGGAGAGTCAATTTAAACATTATTGGACTACCTGAAAGCCATGATCAGAAAAAGAACCTAGACATCATCCTTCAAGAAATTCTCAAGGAAAATTGCCATGACATTTTAGAACCAGACAGCAAAATAGAACTTGAAAGAATTCACTGATCACCTCTTGAAAAAAGTCCCAAAAAGAAAACTCCTAGGAATGTTATAGCCAGGTTCTGGAGTCCCCAGATCAAGGAGAAAATATTACAAGTTGCAAGGAAGAAACAGTTTGAATACTATGGAAGCACAATTAGGATAATCTAGGATCTAGCAGCTTCTACATTAAGGGATCAAAGGGCCTGGAATATGATATTCTGAAGATCAAGGGAGGTAGGATTAAAACGAAGAGTCACCTACCCAGCAAAATTGAGTATAATATTTCAGGGGAAAATATGGTTATTCAATGAAGTGGAGGACTTTCAAGCATTGTTGCTGAAAAAAACAGAACTGTATATAAAATTTGACATTCAAATACAAGAAGTATGAGAAGGTAAACATGGAAAAGAAATCATAAGGAACTTATCAAAGTTGAATTAGTTACATGCCTACATGGAAAAATGATAATTTTAATAACTTATGAAACATTTTTCAGTATAAGGATAGGTGAAGGGATTATAAATGTATATGTGTGTGTGTGTGTATGTATAAATGTGTATATATGTATGTGTATACATATATGTATACATACATATGTCTATATAGGAGGATATATATGTATATGAATACATATTTTAGTGTGTATATATGTGTACATAGACAGAAGGCACATGATAAATTTAATAGGAAGGGATGATATTTTAAAAGGTGAAATTGTGAGGTGGGAGAGAGATAGAGTGAGAGGAGACAGGGAGAGACAGAATGGGGTTAATCATCTAATATAGAAGAGGCAAAGGATAACTGTTATAATGGAGGGGAAGAACAGGAAGATAAAAGTTAATGGGTCAACCTTACTGTCATTGAATTTGGCTTAGGGAAGGAATGGCATACACTCTAAATTGGGTATTTTGCCCTACAGGAGAGTAAGGGGGATGGGGATGATGATGGGGGCAGGAGAGGAGGGTGGGAGGGAGAGTTTTTAGAAGCACACACAGAAGTGTGTGTAAAGGGACAGAGACAAAGTAGAGAATAGAATAAGGGGGGCAGCATAGGAAGGAGGGAAATTTGGCAGTCTTAACAGTATGTCCATTGTGGAGGTATTCTGCATAACTACACATGTACAGCCTGTATTGAATTGCTTGTCTTTCCAGTGGGGGTGGGTAACAAGGAAGGTAAGGAAAGAATCTAGAATTTAAAGTTCTATAATCAAATTTTAAAAATAGATATGTATATATATATATATATATATATACATATATATGTAATTATCATTATTATTTACATACTCCTGGGAATTAAGATATACAGGCACTGGGGTAAAGAGATCCATCTTGCCCTACCGGAAAGTCAGAGGGGTGCTGGGGGAGGATATAGAAGAGAGCAGATTGGGGGAGGGGATATACAGTGGGATCACTGGTTTGGGAGGGTGGGTAGGAGAAAGATGGGGAGAAAATTTGTAACTCAAAATCTTGTGGAAATCAATGATGTAAATTAAAAATAAACAAAAGTTAAAAAAAGAAAAAAAAAAAAAGAAATTACCACAGCCACCCCAACCTATGGCAACCACTACCTTGATCAGTCAGCAGCCATCAAGGCTGAGGCAAGACCCTCCAGCAGCAAAAATAAAAACTCACTAAAGCTCTGCATGATGGTTAACTTTTTTTTTTTTAGCAATGTAGTATTTTTAAATTAAGGCATCTACATTTTTTTTAGACATAATACTACTGCATGATCAGTAGACAATAAACTTTTATATGCACTGGGAAACAAAAAAAAAGATAATTTTACAAACACACAAACACTTCTAAAATATTCTTATTATCCAAAAGGCTTGTAATCATAGGCCTTCAATGACCTAGAAGCATTCAACATTTTCCCCTATGTCAGATATTAACTAATTGGCAGGTCTAGAACCTAAGCTCTTTGACTCCCCCTTCTTGAGATCTTTTTACAAGGGTTAATTATGAGCACAATTTAAAGTTAGTGAAGTATGTACAGTAGGATAATGTAACCTACAAAATATGTACTTATTAACCTATTTGTTATTTAGGAAATTTAATCTCACTAACTAAATTCACTAATGCTTACTACCTGTATGACTCTGGGCCAGTCACTAGAACTCAATGGGCTGAAGTTTCCTCATCTGTAAAATGATGTTGGACTAGAAGGCTCCTGAGTTCCCTTCCAGATGTAGACCTATAATTTTGTGGGAATAAAAACAACCAAGAATTAATATTGTTCTTCTCTGATGTGGTGTGGAAGTGACCCTGAATTCTAAAAGTCTATGCCAAAGAGGCATAAACTATAGAAGGCCCTACCTTGCCAGAAAAACCTTCAAGCTGAAGTTAAGCCTTTATCACAGCCCTCATAACAGAATATGTGTCTATCATCTGACAATCCGTATGAATCAGTTTAGATAAGCTCATTATCAGACTCAGACTGATGGATTTTTGATCCATAGCAACTTTTGAAGAACATCTACAAAGTAAATCACAGAGATGAAATCATCAATCTCAGTTGAAGGCACACCTTTGGGGTGGGGGTGGGGGGGTGTGGAGAACACAGATCCTCAAAGTATTTATGGCAGCTAGGTGGCACACTGGATAGAGCACCAACCGTGGAGTCAGGAGGACCAGAGTTCTAATCTGGTCTCAGACACTTACTAGCTGTGTGACCTTGGGCAAGTCATTTAACCCTGTTTGCCTTAGTTCCTTATCTTTATAAGAAGCTGGAGAAAGAAATGGCAAACTACTCCAATAGCTTTTTATAGAAAACCCCAAACAGAGTCATGGGAAGTCAGACACAACTGAAAGGACTTAAAAATAACTCAAAGTATCAAAAGAATAGTGTATTTTTATGTACCAGTATGAACATAAATCTGCATTTATTCATCTATTCAGTTAGTCAATAAACATTTATTAAGCAATTTTTGTGTGCCAGTCACTGTTCTAACACCGGGAATACAAAGAAAAGTCCCTTTTCTCCAAGAGCATCCAGATTCAAAACCTGGGTGTTGCATTTCGACCCTTCCTCTCATCTCCAATATCTAATGAGTTACTAAGACCTACTTATCCTGCCACAGTACCTCTCAAATCTAAATGATATTTTCTGGCCTAGAATCATATTAAATGCCCTTATGTCCACTTCCCTCAGTCACCCCTCACCCAGGCTTCAAGTTTGTCTTCATCTCTCCAGGTTCCTTCCACCCTACTCTCCCAGTACTTCAGAATCCTTTGAGAATAATCTCCAGTATGGTATATATTATCTCAAATTACATCATCACTCAACAAATATTTGTGAAGTGTCCACTGTGTGTTCTTTCCTGAAAGAGATGCAAAGCTTACCTAAGTATTTCCTTTGGTGTTCATGTAGCTCCCAGTAGAGTGAGGGGAGGGGCACTGTATCAGCAAGCACCCTAGCATACCTAGGGTGGCTGCTAGCACAAGTTCTTAGATCTGCTTTTCTAAAGGAAAGAAACTCAAAATGGGTTAACAGTCTCACTTTAATCAATCAAATATATATCATTTACCTAGTTCAGGGGAAGAAGTCAGCACCCTGAACTTCAGAGAATGCAAACAGAATACAAACTCAAGTTACAAGCAGATAGAGAAACCAATCAGCAGATGGGCTTCTAGCAGTCTGATCATCACATCCATACCTAGTCAGTTACCAGAGAGGGAAGCACCAACATCTGGGTTTTTCAAAGCTGGGTGGCTCAATGGCTTCCAGAGTCTTGTCTGGCCAAATCACACAACTCTTCTCAAAGTGAGTCCCAAGCAAAACCTTACATCAGGGCATATATATAGCCTCCTCTTGGATAGGAAACCATCACAGCCCTCTTGACCCACTGCCCAATCACAAAGCTACAAGGCGTAGGCATTCCTGAAAAACAAGCCTCCCACCAAAGGCTCCACCTCACCACATTCAGCCTATTAAGGGGCAGAGCATACTTCCAAATCAGGGAAGGTTCTCAGAGCCACTTAAGCCACCTAAGCAAAGGGCCTAGGGGCAGGGAAGATCTTCAGATTCCCGTAACAGGCACATAATACATACTCAAACATCAATAGTAAAAAATGAAAATTTTTAAAAGTAGAAAGAAAGGATTCTGAGGTCCCATAAAGTGGGATGAAAGAGGGATGAAAGATCCCCAATGGAATATAGGGGTAGGGGGTGTCAGGGGAGACTTCAGGGGGAATGAAGCCTTTCAACAAGGTTTTAAAGGAAAGGTAAGAATTCTACAGCTAATATGAAAATGATAATTTACAGAGCAAAAAAATAACAACCATTGGAATATGAATGCTAAAAAGCTGCTTACCAACTTGGGCATTTATATTTTAACTACCTTTGTTGGAGTCAGATAAAAATGAATGGTTGACTGTATTCATCATGTAATATTTTGTTTTCATATAAGCCAATTGTGGATTATAGTAATTGCATACTCATCTTACAAACTGAAAAAAACCAAAATAGAAAGTCCCTTGATGTACCATTTGTACATTACTCAAATATATTTCATTATATTAGTGTTTAATTGAAAAACTGTTGGACATTGTTTTTTCTTTTTTTCTTACTCATGAATGGATAAATAATGTATTTTAAAACTGTCTAGAACAGCAGTTCTCAACCTGTGGGTTATGTTCAATTTGTAACAATGACAATACATCCTGCATATCAGATATTTACATTACGATTCATAACAGTAGCAAAATTACAATTATGAAGTGACAATGAAAATAATTATATGGTTGGGGGTCACCACAACATGAGGAACTGTATTAAAGGGTCGCAGCATTAGGAAGGTTGAGAACCACCGGTATAGAAGGACCTACACCTAAAAAGCTACTTTTTAAAATATGTGAAGTGCTTTGTAATAAACTAACTTCAGTTATATAACTAATATAAATCATCTAAAGAACTAAAAGAATGTTTATTTAGTCAAAGACATAGAAAATTAATTGATTAGGTCCACAAACACACAAAGGATGACAATTTCTGACTCAAATTGAATGGGTACCAGATTCATTATAAAAATGGGTAGGTTATCTATCTTTTAAATGTGTCATGAAAGTGTTGAGATATTAATAAAATTTATCACATTAGACTTCCACCATTACACATTAAATTCATAATTATTGTTGTTGATTTTCATATAAAATTCTTTCTCCCCTCCTCTGTCTCCTTCTGTGTCTTTCTCTATCTTTATCCCCCCTCTCTCTGTCTCTGCCTTTCTTTTTCTTTCTCTCACTCTCTCTGTATATACATATACACACATACATATGTGTATAAGTATGTGTACATATACACATGTATATATATGTATGTGTCTGCATATACACATACATGAATATATATGTGTATGTACACATATACACATAAATATGAATGTGTTTATATGAAAGCAAAACCTGAAGTTTCCAGTCATTCCTGTTTTCTCATTATAAATATTAAAAAAAAAATAGACCTCAATAGATTTCAAACCATGTGTTATTTAAATCCATTAGGGACTATCTATGAGCTAGAAAACAGTACATTTTAATGCCATTTTAACTTCTACTGCATGCACAATGGGCCTTGACCTTATTCATAAAGATAAGGGGGAAAGGATAATGAGATTTTCTTATAATATTTGAATGGAATCCAAAGCTGCTTAGAGTGGAAACATACTGAGCCTCTTCCACTCTCTTCCCCCCTTAAACTGCATATTAGAAAATAATAGTTGTACAACTTTTTAGTCAAGAATCCTTGGTCCTTATAGATGAGAAATCTTTATAAATTTTGAAACAATGACTCAATTAACAATGACAGAACCAAGTCATTTGAGCCTTTAACCAAAGGACTAAACACTTTTTTGAGGAAACTAAGTAAAAATGTAAAAGTGAGCTCTTTTCTCTCAGAGGAGAAAATTAGAGTGGTGACCAGACAAAGGCAGAAGAAGATTAATCCACTTTAAAACATTACTTTCTTTCCTCTGGTCTATACCTGAAATGCTAAAGTATCAAACTAAAACAAGAGAGTT
The DNA here is from genome assembly GCA_028627135.1 of Pseudochirops cupreus. NCBI lineage: Eukaryota > Metazoa > Chordata > Mammalia > Diprotodontia > Pseudocheiridae > Pseudochirops > Pseudochirops cupreus. The sequence continues at coordinate 10,771 of JAQQSU010012203.1, forward strand.
TGAATTAGAATATATTTCCTGACTTCTAACCTACTATATTATCATGCCTGGGTACTTCTAGAACATCATTCATCTTATATGCCCAGTTTCAAAATTTTATAGAGCTTTGATTGTCAATTTTCCCCAGTAAAACTTGAAATCACATCTGCATTAATATAATTAATATGGGCTAATAAGTTCACCAAGGAGAGTTCTAAGATCTAGGACAAAGTCCTTAAAACAGGCATCTTTGAGAGGCATGAAGTGGCTCATGAGCTGGCAATGGAATTGGAGAACCAGTTGGAGAGGTTCTCATACAGGAAAACCATGACCTTAAGTGAGAAAGAAGTGATGGCATGTGAGGAGTGGGAAAATGTGGAATACTTGAGAAGAGAAGAGAAGCTTTGGGATCAATTCCGTAGGGTTACAGAACCAATCAGGGCAGTGCTAGAAAGGATTTCCAGGGATGGATGATCTGACAAAAAAGCCAATCCCAACTGAGGGCAAGTAGATGAAAAGTGTGTGAAAGAAACAAGGCCAGAATGAAGGAAAAGGTATTCACTATGGAAAAGAAATTGCACTGAAAATAGTAGAAGATGTGGAAAGAGGTGCAAAGGAAGGTAGGGTAGAGTTAAGAAGATTGGGAATGAGAAAATGGAAGGTGAACATAGTTTGCTTCTAGGTATCAGACTCAGTCTATCAATAAAACATTTTGTAAAGGTCTACCATGTGCTCTGCATTGTGCTGTTAGCTTATGAATTCCAATGCTTACATTATTTTAATAGTATTTTTAATGTATGGAGTAAAATAGGTATTTCCATAATATAGTACAATAAAAAGATGATTGCATATGAAAATGCAAATCTAATATGCACAACTTGCTATTTCTTTCAAATATACAGCAAAATATTGTCATGCAATTTTTTTTCTTCTTCCTCACTGCCTTAGAGATGGCTTTTATTAGCCACAAATAAGTATGTGTGTGTATATTTTTGTGTGGGTATGCACACACACACATTTCTGTTTCCACACACACATACATACATGTATATGTAAAAATATTCTATATATATTTCTATTTATCAGTTCTTTTTCTGGATGCAGATAGTGTCTTTCTTCATATGGCCTTTATACCTAATTTGGGTATATATAATAGTCAAAAGAACCTATTCGTTAAAAGTCATTCTTAAAACAATGTTGCTGTTATTATATAAAATATTCTCTTGGTTT
>JAQQSU010012204.1:0-11979 GCA_028627135.1 Pseudochirops cupreus
TTGACCAAATGAATGTACTTTGTTTAAGATTGGAGACTAATCTCCATTTGAGAAGAGACTTTGACTGACTAAATGGATGTACTGTCTAGGGGTGGAGTAGTACCTGGATTGAATTGAGAACTTACTTGCTAAAGGAACAAGTTACACTGTATTTTGACTTTCTCTGTTCTGTGAATGTTTGCTGAATAAATGGGATTTGCTATGCCGGTAATCTGAACCTTGGAAGTTGCCTTTGCTTGGAATTACATTGGTGCAGTCAGTTGAGTGCTGAACCTAGACTTACAAAGACTTGCTTTCAAATACAGCTTCAAATACCGACTAGTTTCATGATCTTGTATAAGTCACTTAACCTCTGTCTGCCTCAGTTTCCTCACCTGTGAAATAAGGATAATCACAGCTCTTACCTCCCAGAGTTGTTATGAAGATAACAGTTTGTAAGCTTTATAGCAAAATGCTGAGTATTGTGCTATATAACATATAACATGTTACATAACGTATAATATATAATGCTACATAATATGAATGCTTTATATAATGCTATATAAATGCTATAGTCATAAAAACCCAGAGGGAAAACACATCTGGAAGGAGAGGGTGGTCAACAGTATCCAGTGTAGCAGAGAGGTCTATGTTTAGATAGTCAGTCAACAAGCATTTATTAAGTGCTTACTATATACCAGAAACCATGCTAAACTCTGGGGATACAAAAAAAGGCAAAAAGATTCCCTGGAATTAAGGAGTTCACATTTCAGTGGAGGGTGGAGGAGAGACAGAATGTAAATGATTAGGCACATCCAAGCCATATACAGAGTAGATGGAAAGTGATCTGAGAGGAAGAGGCATTAGCAGCTCTGGTGGGAACTGGGAAAGTCCTGCAGAAGGTGAAACTTGAACTGTCCTGTAGGAAACCAAGGAAGTCAAGATGCAGAGAAGGCAGAGAATTGGAGGCATGGGGGACACAAAGAATCTTGAGTCCTTCAAGAGTTTTCATCTTTCCACCACTACCTTCTACCTCAGTGACAGGCATTAAATAATTAAGAAATGTTAAATAAATGTTTGTGGATCTCTTTGTTATTTGTTGAATCTCTTTCTGGAGAGGAAATAAAGTCTTAAGGGTTAAGATGGCTAAGAGGAAATAGACATGTTCTCTTTGGCTCCACTGGAATTAAACTAGGAAAAACAGTTAAAAGCAACAGGGCAAACTTCAGGGCAATATAATGAAGACATTTCTCATAATTAGAATGACAGGAATGGGTTGCCTAGCTAGCCCTAGGGAGATCCTGAATATCCTGCCCTTTCTACCTCCCCCATGGAGGTATCCCAGGAAGATGGGATAAGTCTCTTTTCCTGTCTATTTTTTGTTAGTGCCTTCTGGGCAACAAAGTGGACTTTGGGATGAGGAAAGAAATCAATCTCAATGATCGTGATACTTTGGGGGGGATGACCTTCCCCCAAGTCATTGGAGGTATTATTCAAGTGGAGGCTGGAAACCATGATGGGTATCTTCCGGAGATTCATAGATTTAGAGCTGGAAGGAGTACATGAAGAAATCAAGACCCAGAGAAGCAAGGCAGCAAAAAACCCAGCTCATTATTCTAATTCCAAATTCTTCACATTTTTCATTAGGGCACATGATTTTTCACTTATTTTTTGGCTTCAGATAGGGGTTGGACAAGGCAATCTCTAGTGTTCTATGATTCTTACATTTTAAGTGGGAAGATCTAATATTTATTGACTATCTACTATGTGCAAAACATTGTTCTAAGCACTTGAGGGTTATAATGATGAATAATTTATGAGGATTTACAATTTAGCAATCTCCTGTGATTTGTTAGCATATTTCAGTTTTCTAGGGCTTTATTATTATTTTTATTGGTTCATAGCTGTGATTTCATGCAGTTTCTCCCCATGTAGATTGGCAACTCATCTCTAATTTAGAAAGTTGCCTCAGCCACTAATAAGGTAAGTGACTTGCTCACAGTCATACAGCTAATATGTGTCAGAGACGGAACTTGACACTAGAACTTTCTAATTCCAAGGCTATTGGTGTGGTTTGACATTTCCTTTTTCAACTCATTTACAGATGAGAAAACTGAGATAAAGAGAGTTAAGTGACTTGCCCATGGCAAGTCACTTAACTAGTAAATGTCTGAGGTTAGATTTGAACTCAGGAAGATCAGTCTCCCTGACTCCAGGGCTGGCACTTGATTCACTATGCTGGCAGACTAGAATGCAACAGCAGCTCAGTTCAGTAGCCTAAGGGCCAGCCTTAGGCTGTATTCTCAGGAGGGACTTAAGAGACCAGAGGTGAGAGAAGCGCACGGCAGCTGTCCTTTATTTCATAATAGTGTTCTCCTTTTATACTCTAAGGGCAACATGATTTGAGCATGATCTCCTTGTACACAGCGGGTATGGACCAATGGAAGGGGGCTGAGCCAGTCATGTCAGCGGCTGCTCATCAAGTGAGCGGTCTCATAGGAGACTTCCTTGTGAGCCGGCAACTGGGCTGTGACCCTCAGCATTTCCTTATCTCTTAAGGGCACAGGGAGACCCCAAAACCAAGACGTCCCAAGGCAATCCCTGATTTCTCATGGGACAAAGGTGATTTTGACTCACATTGTCCTCTACACTAGAATTCTTTGGATTCCACGAAGACAGAAAGTTCATACTTGGAGCTACAAAGTTCTACTTTCAAGTTCTGTCTCTGACATATATTAGCTGTATAACCATGGAGAAGTCACTTAACTATGCTGTTGCCTTTTCTCTATAGGCATAATAATACTTTAAAGAATTATTACACATTAAGAATTAATAAGTATTAAGAATACTTTGAAGAAATATTATGGAAATGTTTTGCATGACTTCACATGTTTAATCAATATCAAATTGCTTGCTTTCTTAAGGAGTGGGCATAGGTGAGAGGGAGGGCGAGAATTTGGAAGTAAAAATTTTAAAAAGTGAATGTTAAATTTTTTTTTAAACTTGTAATTGGGAAATTGTCATTGTGCAATCATTTCAATCATGACCTCATTTGGGGTTTTCTTGACAGAGATACTAGAGTAGTTTGCCATTTCCTTCTCCAGCTCATTTTACAGATGAGGAAACTGAGGTAAATAGGGTGAGGTGATTTGCCCAGAGTCACAGAGCTAGAAAGTGTCTGAGACCAGATTTGAACTCAGGAAGATGAGTCTTCCTGACTCTAGGCTCAGCTCTATCCACTGTACCACCTAGTAATTAGGAAATATTTAATTAAATAAATAAAAATGTTTTGGAAAAATAATGTATTGGAAAATAATTATTGGCCTCTGAATTAGAAGGGAAATTAGAAATTACCTAATCTAACCTAATTTTATAGATGCTAATAACTCCCCTTCTAACTTTTTTTTACCTTGTATTTAGTTTATATGTATATTTCTATATATACTTATTGTATATGTGAATATATTTTCTTCTGTCATAGAAAGTAAGCTTGGGGTGGTTAGGTGGCACAGTGAATAGAACACTGGCCCTGGAATCAGGAGGACTTGAGTTCAAATCTGGACTCAGACACTTAACACAAAACTAGCCATGTGACCTTGGTCAAGTCACTTAACCCTAATTGCCCTATCTTCCCCCTCCAAAAAGCAAAAAAAAAAAAAAAAAAGAAAAAAGCAAAAATAAAGAAAGCAAGCTCACTGAGGGCAGGAATTGTTTCATTTTTGTCTTTACTCATAGTGCCTAGTATAGTGATGAAACAGATTCTTAATAAGCATGTGTTGATTGATTAATGACAACACTGAGAACTGATGAAAGGAAATGACTTGCCCAAAGCCACACAAGATAGTGGTGCAGCCAGAATTCTTTCTCCAAGATTTTCTGACTCCAAAGTCCAGCATTTCTTCCCTCCCCCATCCCCACTCCCATTCTACCACCCCCTTAACCCTCTCTTGCTCCAGTATTCCAAACCTGCAGAGAATTTATCTGGAGGGTGTTCTCAGGATCCGTTGCGTTCTGTCATTGAGTTCTCTGTCTCTACACAGGGTTGGTGGCTTGACTCTGCTATGCTGATATCAGCTTCTTGTGGCCAGGAGACAGTTTGCTTTGTTGTTGGTGCCCCAAATGGTTCACTTTCCATATATCTGATCATTGTTGCTAGAGTGGATTGAATTCTATTGGTAGAGGTAGCAGGTGGACGTCAGCAACGCTGTTATTTGTATAGGGTGAATTGTTTCCCAGCATCCTCAGTCATGCTCCTATGTGATAGTAGTGGAGGAAGATGGGATAAGTTTCTTTTCCTATCTATTTTTTGTTAGTGCCTTCTGGGCAGCAAGGTGGGCTTTGGGATGGGGAAGGAAATCAGTCTCAATGATCTTGACTCTCAGAAGAAAGAGAAAGCCAACCCATCCAAAGTGATCAGGGTTATGCTCACAGGGTCACATCTATCCCACACAAGCATTTGTATCTCTCTTCGCTTGGGTAGCTGTATAGTTATCCTGGGCTATTTATTTCCCAATGACATAAGGAGTGCAAGGGAACACAAACTATTCTGAGGCCCAACAGCTGGAATGTGTAAACCATGTCTCTGGTTTTCTCGCTTTCTTTTTCCACAAACAATGAAAAAATAAAGGGGCCCAAATAGCAACCTTAACCCTTGGGCCTAGAGCAGCGGTTCTCAACCTGTGGGTCTTGACCCCTTTGGGGGTCAAACAACCCTTTCACAGGGGTCACAGGGGTTGCCTAAGACCATCAGAGAACACATATTTCTGATGGTCTTAGGAACTGAGACACTGCTCCTCTATCTGTCTCCAGGCGGGTCTGCCCACATGCAGATACACCCACATACGAGTATTAAAGGGTTGCGGCATTAGGAAGGTTGAGAACCACTGGCCTAGAGGAATGCAATCACCTTGGCATCACTCTTGGAAGCCTCAACAAGGGCTCTAGGACTTCTAGCACTTCATAAGAAGGTTGGAGAGGATTTTTGTTCTAGTTACATTTCTTAATAGAACTAGAATTAGAGGAAGAGGAAGAAGAGGGAGGAATAGGTCCAAGAAAACAAAGTGAAAATTCATCTATTGGAGAATAGTTGAATAAGTTGTGTTAAATGAATGGAACAATAATGTTGAACTGTAAAAAATGATTTATATGAGGAACTCAGAGAAATATTAGACCTCTAGGCAGCATAGTGCAGTGGACAGAGTGATGTACTAGAATTCAGGAATACCTGATTCTGAACCTTACCTCAATTACTATCTGTGTGGCTAGGTAAGTTGCAACCAATGTGGGCCTCAGTTTCCCTATCTGTGAGATGTAGAGTTATACTCAGTGACCTCTAAATTCTTTCCTAGCTCTGAATCTATGATCATATTATTTACAATAACATAAATTAAAAGAACACTAAAAAAAAGCTGATGCTATAATTATTGTGATCAGTTTTGCCTGAGGGGAAGAAATGAGGAAACATATTTATTTTTGTCTGTCTGTTTGTTTGTTTTTCCCAGGAGAGGTTGCAAATCATATATACAGAATTTAAATACATGTAACCACTTTAGGGGGTTATATTAGGCCACTTGAGTCTCATTATTTGTACTATTCTGAACCTAACTGTATATTATTGATTTTCTCTGATGTGTTCCTTGGTGGAAAAGGTAGTGGGGCTACAGGGGGGAGAAAGAGGCCGGTGTACTGTTATCTGAGTACTTTGACTGCTCATTGGACTTTTTCCCTGTAATAAGTTTAGAGGTTGGAGGATTTTCCTGTGCGGTTGAATCTGTGACAATAAGGCCACTCAGACAATTCCAGATGCATTTGTGATGGGATACTTGTCCTGAGACTTTGAGTATTGTAAAAGCACTGCTATAAGAAAGTATTTCCATCTTTTCTTGCTCATTTGTTTTAGCCGTGTCTGACTCTTCTTGATCCCATTTGGGTTTTTCTTGGCAAAGATACTGGCGTGATTCACCATTTCTTCTCTAGCTCATTTTACAGATGAGAAAACTGAGGCAGTTATGTGACTTGCCCACAGTCATGTAGCTACTCCGAGGCAAAATTTGTACTTGTCTTCCTGAATTCAGGCCTAGTGCTCTTTCCATTATGCCACCTATCTGCCCCATTGTCATTTATCAAAATATTTTATACTAGCGTAGTCATAGTTCCATGAGCAAAGAGTATCCATTTGAGTCACCATTGAAATAAGCCTATTTTGTTGTTGTTCAGTTGTTTTAATCATGTCCAAATCTTCTCACCCTATTTGGCAGAGATATTGGAGAAGTTTGACATTTCCTTATTTTATAGATAAGGAAACTGAGGCAAACAGGATTAAATGATTTAATCAGGGTCACGAAGCTGTTAAGTGTCTGAGGCTGGATTTGAACTCAGGGAGAGGAGTCTTTCTGACTCTAGGCCCTGGCGCTCTATCCACTGTGCCACCTAGCTGCCAGTTCGTGTCAACTGGAGAATTCAGATCAAATGACAGCTACTAGCTCTTGACACTGACTCTTACCTGTTTCTGACATACCAGAAGATGCTGGAGTGGAGGAGGGAAGAGGGAAAATTCCTTCAAATTATAGTTCTTGAGAGAAATTCCTTGGCTAGATATAGCTGCATGATGTTTTTCTACTGTAAAGCAGAATGCATGAAAAAAGGCAGGGGGGGGATGGGAATAAATAGCATCGTGGTGCTGGTCAATGTCTAATTTGCTTTTTGCCTTTACTTCAGATCCTGTAAGCAAGATTGAACCAAATTAGAGAGGGAAGTTGAAAGACGCTAAATAGTCCCAGACTAAAACATTTTATAACACTGTTTGCATTCATAGGGGGAGAAAATTGCCCTCCTACAGTGAAACTATTGCTGTTACTTTCCACTGAGGGTTCAAAGTAGGACTGAACTTTTGGCTTATAAACGATGTCATTTGATCTTTTGAAAGGAAGTCCAAGAATCCAATTAGAAAATATAAAGATAGAGAAGAAACGCAACATAGTGGCATCCTCTTAAAGGATCAGAAACTACATTTGAATAATAATAGTAATATTAATGATAATAATAGCTAACATTTATATGATACCTACTGTGTGCCAAGTACCGTGCTAAGCACTTTGTAAATATTTCATTTGATGCTCATAACAACCTGGGAGGAGGTGCTGTTATTACTCCCATTTTATAGTTGAAGAAACTAAGGAAGATGGAGTTGAAGTGATTTGCCCAAGGTTACATAGGTAGTAAATATCTGAGGCTGGATTTGCATTCGTATTTTCCCAATTCCAGGACCAGCCCTGTATCCACTGCACCATGTAACTGCTGTCTTATATATTTCAGAGTTCCACTTGACAAAAAACAAACCAAAAGCTAAAAACCTGCCCTAGAAGGTTAAACCGTGGATTCGAGTTCAATTCAATTTAGCAAGCATTTATTAAGCGCCTACTATGTGCCAAGAACTGTGCTACCCTTTGGGAAGACAAAAACAAAGCCATTCCTATCTTGCCAGGAGATTGCAATCCAGTGCTGTTGTCCTAGCTGGATGCTGAGAAGTTAAAATGAAGAGAATGTAAAGAAGTTTGAAACGACAATTGTTTCTCTACCAGAGGTATGGTCTTCCTGGAGACAAGGGCAGAGGACCTTCTTCTGGCCCCAGAGCTGGGCTGGAGACTCCTGGGGGGTACGGGTTGAAAGGAGGATGTTAGTATGTGCTTGATAGAGAAGTTTAAAGCAAGAGAATTCAGGAGATGCTGACTGAAATGGAGCGCCACTCTGGGAAATTGAGTAAGGAACTGAAGGCCAAAACCCAGAAGAAGGTAGGTTGTAGAATTCCTGTGGGCAAAGTCTACTGCAGGGGTGGGGAATCTGCGGCCCCTAGCCCACATGTGGTCTTATAGGTCCTTAGGTTTGGGCCTTTTGACTGAGTCCAAGTTTTACAGAACGAATTCTTTTATTAAGGGGATTTGTTCTGTGAAGTTTGGATTCAATCTAAGGGCTGCACCTGAGGACCTAGAGGGCCACATGTGGCCTTGTTGCCACAGGTTTCCCATTCCTAGCCCTATTTCCATTAATTTATAGTTGAGAAAACTGAGTGCCGGAGGAGCTGAGTAGCTTGTCAAAAGTCACACAGGTAGTAAGCTTCGAGAGACAGAATTTGAACTCAGTTCCTGCCAGAACCAGTGAGTGCTTTTTCTATTATATCATTTTATTTCTACACTTCCCCTTTTAGGAAACAACTTTTGCTTTTCTTGAGAACTCCATCTAGGTTTCTTGACAAACTTAGTATGATTAAACAAGGGCAGTGAAGCCAAAGATCAAGATTAAGGGAGGGGCCCACTGACAGGAAAAGATATTATTGGATGTTTTCCTTTTTTTTTTTTTTTGCCAAAGTGGTTGGCTAATGATCAGCTATGTATTTGTAGTTTTAGGGACCTGTGATTTACTTCCACAGATACTGATCATGATATCCCTATGATTGTGTAGATAATATTCATGGATTGCTATAGTTGGAAAGAATTTTTCATTTTGTGGGCTGCCTTCTGGTGGTGAGCCTCTGCAGACTAGTTCTCAGATGATAACTCATCACCAGAACTGCACTATGAACTTTCTATCTTTGTGAGATCTGAAGAATTCTAGTCTGCTAGGTGGCACAGTGGATAAAGTGCCAGCCCTGGAATCAAGAAGACTGCTCTTCCTGGCAAACCAGTCCAATATCTCTGCCAAGAAGACACCACATGATGTTACAAAGAATGAGATGGGACTGAAAATGACTGAGCATCAACTGGCTTAACCATTGCTTAGCATAGTGCCTAGTAGGTACTTAAAATGTTTATTTAGATTGCTTGATTAACCTTCAAGAACCTATAGTTGGGTGGAAAGAGTTAGATGGTTGGGTAGGCATGAATGGACTATGAACCACATCATGGGAGGGAATTTCTGAATTTGTTAAGATGAAAAATTCTTTGATCATTTGAACAATATCAGAGAGACATGGTTGGATGGGAGTTATATCTGAATTATAGTTTTGCAGGAGCTACATTCAAAAGAAATAGGATAAGTAAGAAGTGAGGTAAAGTAGTGTTGTATATTTGGAAGATATATCAGTATGAATAAACGAGTAAAGATGAACAGAGGTAAAACCAAAAGTGATATTGTCATTAGAGTATAATGCAGACTACTTGGACAGGAGGAAACAAATAATTTTGGAATTATACCAGAAGGCTGGTACAAAGGTATGATAGCTCAGTGAAGGGAGCTTCAGTTATCCAGATAGCTTCTGTGGCTTCTTCTCTGCCAAGAACAGAGTTTAATAATTTGGCTTCATGATAATTTTATTGTTTTGAAAGGGCAATGAAGAGAATAACCATTTTGGGCTTGATTGTCACCAATAAGGAAGCACTAGTTGTTGAAGTGAAAATAATGGGAAATTTGTAGGGAGGCAACCATTCCATTTTAGAATTTGCAATAATAAGAAAAAAGCAGGACATAGCCTAAAGTATGTCTCACCTATTGGGAGAATAGAAGTCAAGACTCAGAGAAATGTTACATAGGATCCCATGGTCAAAAAATTCTCCAGAATTCGGTCAAGGATGGGTGAGAAGGTTTCTAGAATGAAATTGTGAAATCATAGAAAGAAGTACTTCTAATGAAGTGAAAAAGAGGGAGTTGTCTAAGGAGACTCATGTGGACAAACAGGGAACTCATTCACTCATTAGATTAAGTAAAGACATGTACTGAAGATGAAAGCAAGAATATATAGGAGAGAATAAATACTAAAGAAGGCATGAAATTTCAGGAATGCTAAAACTTGTAGTGAACTGTGGATGGTTAGCAATGACAAAAATGGATTTTTTTTTGGCTATATTTGGTAAAGGGGTGATTGAAATCAAAGAAGGAATAGGACTATGGCTCTGTATGAATGGGATAATGCTAATGAATAATGGAAATAAGGTAGAACAATTCAATTTTTATTTTGCTTTTGTTTTCTCCACTAAGGAGAATAATCTTTAAATTGGAAAGAACAGAACAGAAATGGCTAATTGGGACTTGGAACTTGAGAAGAGTAGAAAGTTAGTACCTAGGATCACAGATTTAGATTTGAAAATGTCCTTAGAGGTCATCTAGTTCAAATTTTTCATTTGGCAGTTGAGGAAACTGAGTCCCAGAGACAATATGACTTGCTTAAAGTCACACATATTGAAATGAGCAGAGTCAGGATTCTAGACCAGGACCTCTGATTCAGACTTCCGTATTCTTTTCCCTGGACCACATGGACTTGAATTCAAGTCCCTGGACCCAGATGAATTCTATCCAAGAGCACTGAAAAGAGTGACAGATGTGATTGCTGAGCTTCTGTCAATGACTTTCAAAGCACTGTGGAGAATGAAAGAAATGCCACAGGACTAGAGAAGGGCAAATGGGGTCCTGATTTTCAAGAAAAAGAAGAGAACAAAATGCAAGCTATAGGCCAATGATTTTAATTTAAGTTTCTGGCAAAATTCCATAACATCTATTGAAGAGACTATTAGTGAATGTCTAGGAAAGGGAGCAGTTATCAAAAGAGCCAGCATTGCTTTACCAAGATAGGTCATGACAGTTCTTGGTATATCAACTTCATTTTCTTTTTTGACAGGGTTAGTAAGCATTAGATACCAGGGGAATGCTATAGATTTAGTTTACTTAGACTTAAGTAAAGCATTTGACAAAATATTTCATGCTATCTTTGTGAACAAGATAGAGAGTTGACAGTTTGATGATAATATAGGTAGGTGACTTCAAAATCGGTTGAACTGGCAGAACCAAAGAGTGATCATTAGTGATTTGATGTCCAATTGGAAGGAGATTTCCAGTGGAATATCTTATGGATCTATGCTAACTTTACCCTTAACAGTTTTATAAATGACTTGGATAAAGGTATAGATGACAAGCTTATCAAAATTGCAGATGTTATGTATCTAGGGGAGATTAGTTGTTGCTATTCAGTTGTTCAGCCTTGTCTCACTCTTTGTAACCCCATGAACTATAGCACACCAGGCTCTTCTGTTCTCTACTGTCTCCCAAAATCTGTCCAAGCTCATGTTTATTGCTTCCATGACACTGCCTGTCCATCTCATGCTCTGCTATGTCCTTCTCCTTTTGCTTTTGATCTTTCCCAACAAGAGGGTCTTTTCCAATGAGTCCTCCCTTCTCATTTTGAGGCCAAAATATTTAAGCTTCAGCTTTAGTATTTGACCTTCCAGTAAATAGTCTTGAGTTCATTTCTTTAAGTATTGGCTGATTTGACCTTCTTGCTCTCCAAGGGACTCTTAAAGGTCTTCTCTATCACTACTACTTGAAAGTACTGATTCTGCAGTGCTCAGTTTTCCTTTAGTTCAACTCTCACAGTCATATATTGCTATTAGAAAAACCATAGCTTTGACTATATGGACCTTTGTCAGCAAGGTCTCTGCTATTTAGTGTGTTGTCTAGATTTGTCATAGCTCTCCTTCCAAGGAGCAAGGGTCTTTTCATTTCATGGTTGCGGTTGCCTTCTGCAGTGATCTTTGAGCCCAAGAATATCTGACACAGCTTCCATTTCTTCTCCCTCTATTTGCCAGGAAATGATAGGACCAATTGTCAAAATCTTAGTTTTTTCATATTAAACTTTTTTTTTATTTTATTAAACATTTATTTTATTTTAGTTTGCATCATTCATTTCCACAAGATTTTGAGTTACATATTTTCTCCCCATCTTTCCCCTACCCACCACCCCAAAACAGCCATCCCAGTGTATGCTCCCTCCCCGACTCTATTCTCTCCTATGTCTTCCCCGCTTACCCCTCTGACTTTTTGGTAGGGCAGGATGGATCTCTCAACCACAGTGCCTGTGTATCTCAAGTTCCAGTTGGATGTAGTTAATAATAATAATAATAATAATAATAATAATAATAATAATTGCACATATATATAGATATATATTTATAACATTTGATTATGGAACTTTAGATTCTAGATTCTTTCTCTTCCTCCCTCATCACCCACCCCCAC
>JAQQSU010012205.1:0-11979 GCA_028627135.1 Pseudochirops cupreus
CTGACTTTAGTGGGAAGTATCTTTGTGTGCGTTTTGGAGTTCCGGGATTGGTTTAGAGTCCTATTTTATGGGTATTTTGGGGTGGCTATGTGAGAGCTGCGATGTGTTGCTGCTTCTACGCCGCCATCTTGGCTCCGCCCCCCTCTGTAAGCTGATTTCTTAAATATCATTGGAGATTCACAAAAATCTTGTGAATTATGGCAGGAATTATTGCTCCTGAAATATTGAGACTCAAAGAGACAGAGTAATTTGTCCAAAGTCACAGAACTAGTAATAATATAGCTTACTTTTATATAGTAATCGTCACAATCACTCTGCAAGATAGATTTTATTACTACTTTGATTCTATAGGTGAGGAAACTGAGGATTTAATGAGGTAAAATGACTTACCCAGAATCACACAGCTTATCAGAAGGAAGATTTGAACTCAGGTCTTCCTGACTCCAAATCCAACCCTGTATCCACTATCCAACCTTGAACATCCTAGAATTGAACCCAGTTCTTCAGCCATTAAGCCTAATACTTAAAAAAAAAAAAGATACATTGCTGCTTATTAGATCTTTTCCTATTTTTTTTTAAGAAGACTGGAATTGGTAGGATGCTTTTACAGGGTGATTATGAAGAGGTTTTGTTGTTGTCATTTAGTTGTCCAGCCATGTCAAACGTTCATGATCCCTTTTAGGGTTTTCTTGGCAAAGATACCAGAGTACTTTGCCATTTCCTTCCCCAGCTCATTTTACATTGAGGAAACTGAGGCAAACAGGGTTGTATGACTTGCCCAGGGTCACACAGTTAATAAGATTCTGAGGTCAAATTTGAACTCCAGTCTTTCTGACTCTAAATCAGTTTTATATCTACTGTACCACTTAGCTGTTAATTATAGAGGTAAGCAAACTATAAAAATGGAGATAAACAAAAAAAAAGTAGCTGTTTAAAAAAGTATAAAATTAAATACTCCAGCTAGTGAAATGAGATGATGAGCCAGAGGAGAAAGAGAAAAAATTTGGGCCAAGTGGAATAAAAAAAAAGACTCAGTCGATTTTTAAAGAAAGCAATCATCTTTACAAAAATCCCAAAACTTGAAAGGGGAAGAAGGAAATTGATGGAGGAAGCAGAAGCCAGGTTTCCCAGAGGTCTCTGTGAACAATGTCCATTTTCAAGGTTCTTGTTATATATTCTGATACAACCTAAATTCACCGAAAGCACCTGGGTTTTCCCTGAAGCTAAACTTACAGCGGCGACTCACGTGTCTTGTGCAACTTCTCTCCCAACCAGAAAACAAGAGTGTAAAAGGCATTAATTGAGTATTGATTCTCTGGGCAATTTTATTTGGAGTAATCTCAAATGCCTTGAGCCCTAATTCTTTTAATTTTCCCCTTTCCTTCATGGAGTAATCTCAAATGCCTTGAGCCCTAATTCTTTTTATTTTCCCCTTTCCCTCATTGAATGGGAAAAAATAAAAATTGTCACAGGTTTTATCACGGTTTTTGATGGAAGAGGTTGGGGAATTTCTCCCTTGTGAACTATGACTCATTTGGAATTTCAATATGATGATTTCAACAGCAACGGCAGGGAAATGTGAAGTTGGGGAGATGGTTTTTATTCTCTCCACCCAAAAAGATGCAAAAACTGATCTATTTCTTCGCAGATGTTTGTGTATGTGTGAACAGGAGAAGTGAGTGTTGTAAATATCGAGATATTCACTACATTAGGATATCAAAAAAGCTAAAGAAAAATATCTCTTTCCTGAATCACTTAGGAACCAGCTCACTCAGGAGGCACTTAAAATATTCTGGAAGAAGTTTAACAAAAACTTCCTTTTCTTATGCACTTATGTGGCAACCAGGGACAGAGCGCTGTGCCTTTCTACTCCAGTGAGTAAATGTTTTTCACTGTATGCCTGGAAGTATCAGGCAAATTGGGGGAGAGCAGGCAGCTAATTGTAATAACGTGGAATCTAAGAGAAAATGATGATTTTGATCAGCAATTTGAGTGAAACTGTAGTTTTTATCTGAAGTGTGGAGATAATTGGGATCATGCAGAACTTAGGTATGAATTCTTAGAAACAAATACAATTGAAATGCCTTATTAATATATTTAATAGTTAGCACTTATCTCATTTGATCCTCACAACAACCCTGAGAAGTAGGTGCTATATCTATTATACAGATGGGGCAACTTGAGACTGAGAAGTGATATGATTCCCCTGGGTCACATGGTCATATAGCAAGTAAATGCCTTAAGCAGAATTTGAACTCAAGTCTTCCCATCTCCAGGTCCACCATTCTATCCATTGTATCACCTCTCTACTGATATAACATAGATTTTTTTTTTCTGGAATTGTTATTAGCATTTTAAGCAGCCTTGGCTTTGCAACCGACTAGTAGATTACTAAATATTTTATATTTACATGCTTGATTTTTAAATTTTGCCTTCTGGTTTATAGAAGAAGTATTTTTATATGTATACCTTTATGTATGTATATATGTACTTATGTGTATATATTTACAGAAAAAGTGTACATATATGTCTGAATATGTGCAGAGATGCATATAGTAGTTATATTTGCACATATATATGTGTATATATGTATATATATTATATATATATATATATACGTCTGTATAAATGTTTGTGTATATATCTGTACAGTTATCTATATGTATCTATCAATCACTTTTCACATGGATTGCTGCAAGAAACTTCCAGTTATACATTATACCATGTCACTTTAGCTTCCCCAACTAGTCACTCCATTCAAATAACCCCCTTCACATCCAAGATCCAATATCAAGTCCTTTATTTGCCATTTAGAACTCTGAACAGCTTGGTACCTTTCTGCTTTTCCTGTCTGCTTATACTTTCTTTCACCAATTCTATATTCAAGTAACACTGGCCCACTTGCAGTTATTCAAAAATGACATCTGATTTCCAGTCTCCCATGACTGGAATGCTCCACTCCCTAACTTCTGCCTCTTTGCTTCCCTCCTTTCATGACTCAGCTTCTATTTCACCTTGAGCAGGAGACCTTTCTCAGTTCCTCTAACTGCTGCTTCCCTTCCCCTTTGAGATTACCATCCATTTACTCTGCATATGCATAAATAATTATTGTGATGTTGTCTTCCCCACCACAGTGTAAACTCCTTGATAACAAAGACTATTGTTGCATTCTCTTTGTCTCTCCAGCATTTAGCACAGTGACTGATATATGGTAGGCACTTAATGCCGCTGGTTGTTGAATGTTTGTTGGAGTTTTTTTCTTATATTGATGGCATTTCCTACTGATTCCAGCCTCCATCCCCACCCCAAATGAATCCTCATTTGTAATAAGGAAGGGCTCTTAAGCAAAACAAATTAACACATTGACCATGTCTGACAACATATGGCTCATCCTGCCCTGCTCATCCTCAACCCTTCTCTCCAGGAGAGATCTGGGGAATATTTTACTAGCCATCCTCTGAAGGAATGATCACTACATTGATCAGAAACCTGATGTATTTTTTTTCCTTTACATGACTGGGATTATTGCATAAATTATACTTCTGTTTTATAAGGTTGGATTTCTACTGGTTGTTGTCAGTTACTTTTCCTGAAGACCCCAAACTGATCTAATATACTTAAATGCTTATTATAGTAATAATATTATGAAATGTTTTTCCCCCTCAGGGGAATTGCCACAAAGTGAACCTTCATCATATTTCTATATGATGTCCAAACTATTTGGTTGAAAAAGTAAAAAATTCAGCTAAACAAGCTTTATGCTGTCAATGTAGATAAGAAAAAAATTCCCCTTTCCAAAATACCTCCTCCCTTACTTGCAACCCTGAAAAAACAAAACAGAATAGAATTCAGTTTGTTTCAGTTGTATTCACAGACATGCCTAATTAAATCTATCTTTGAAATAAATAATAAAATGAAAGATGATGATGGACTTAATTAAAATGAGAGGAAACAGAATGAATCAGTTGATTTTCATTAAGAGGTAGTGTTCTCAAGTTTCTTAGATCATTCTTCTCTTCTTTTCCTAGGAAGTGTTTTCAGGATACAAATGATTGAAATGATGTTATAGAAAGCTTTTAATTGGGTATCCTGGATGTTAATTATCTCTTAGACCCTGAAACAAATCATTGTTTAAAGGATTTTAAATCCCTTCTACATCTTGAATATAGACAAGAGAGAATGATGGAGTGGAAAGAGAGCTGAATTTGGAGTCAAAAGAGCAGAGTTTGAGTCCTAACTCTGATACTTGCTGCCTGTGTGATCTTGGACACGGCATTTGGCATATTTGTACCTCGGTTTCCTCTCTTGTAAGATTAGACAATTGGAATAGAGACCCCGCCACAAAAGTTTCATGGAAGCCCTAATTCTATGTTCTTACAAATTCTCATTTTCAGAGAAGCCTGGGTATATCTCCTTTCTGTTTTTGTGACTTTCATCTTTCCCTGTAAATATCATAGAAATTTGGTAACAAGATTTGCTTATGTTTTCCTCACTCTAAATTGCAGCTTTTCAATGTGCCCTATATATCTCTTTTAACTTTGTTCAATAAACTTGTGTCACTAAGAATTAAAGCAATAGCAACTGAAAAATGTATCATTGCAAAGCCATTCTCCTTGCATACATCTTCCCTGAGAGAAGAAATGCTTTTAAACACTAATGGGAATTTTATTCCTAGAGGTAATTTGAGGCTCCCTTGAGTGGAGGAGTGCTGGACCATGGCCGTGATCTGTGATATAAAAATCACAGCGGGTATTCCAAACATGCTTATTAATATTAAAAAAAAAAACACATTTATCTGTTCATGTAACTATCAGCTTCCTGGGATAGTTTATGTTTTATTTTGTTTTTGTTGTTGTTTTTCTGTTTTCTTTTGTCTAAGGCTTACTTGACTAATGGAAAATTGTCTACACAGAGCTTGCCAAGTTTTCTGTTTATGGGGTATATTGAGGTCAAGACTCTCTAGTTGCTCATTTGGATTAGCCTGTTGGGAGTGGCCTTGATCCCAGTTGACTTTAATGACTCTCAGAAAATATGCTGAGATGTCAATATTTCTGTGTTTCTAGATATGAATAGAGGATAAAAAAGCAGAGAGAACATTAGACTATAAACACTGCCCTCCAGGTACAGCTCACATTATTAAATTCAAGGTTTAGTATTCAGCATTTATTGTGCAGGGAATTCTATACTGTATGTAGTACAAATAAGTTGAAGTAGAAGGATTTTAGCCAAAATGCATTTTTAATTTGGAATTTTGTAGACATTAATTTACATACACACATATACATATTTGTTCAGTTGTTTCAGTCATGTCTGACTCTTCATGACCCCATTTGAGGTCTTGGCAAAGATAAAAGATACTGGAGTGGTTTGCCATTTCTTTCTCTAGCTCATTTTACAGATGAGGAACTGAGGCAAACAGGGTTGAGTGACTTGTCCAGCGTCACGCAGGTAGTAAGCTTCTGAGGCTAGATTTGAGCTCATGAAGATGAATGAGTCTTCCTGATTCCAGACCTGGCACTTTATTGTATGTATGTGTGTATTTATCTCACATCTCTCTCTCTCTCTCTCTCTCTCTCTCTCTCTCACACACACACACACACATAAATTCACAAATATGTATACTTTACAGCAGTGAATTCTATTACCCTCATATCCCTCAATTTCAAAGGTGATTTAGCAGTAGGAATGTATGATTACATATTTGTGTAAGAATTCAATGAAAAAAAATTATTGTGTACGTGAAGAAATTTATTCAAGTGAGTAATCTTCCACTCTACTTTATTATCTGGAGATCCTTTTCATGATAGATTAAACTCCAATTTGGTCATGTTTCATGACATGTCACAGACTGTATTCAGGTTTCTCAAGTAATATCTAGATGTTCTCAGAAAAATCTCAAAGCAAAATTAATTTAATTCCATTTAAACTTAAATATTCATATATTCGTATATATGCACATGTATATATTTGTATGTATGTATGTATAGACAGATATAAATGTAAATGTCACATTGGATTTGCGCCACTTTTCCATCTAGCATATTCCTTCGCAACACAAACACAAATTTTAGTATAGCATAGAAAAGATGTTTACTATTTCATATAAAAATGCAATGGTGCTAAATGATCAGAAATTGGTGAATGAATGAATGTAAAATCATAAATTAATTACTTGCTATGTGCAAGCACTGTACTAAGCACTGAGATACAAAAAAGTCCCCCAAAACCAAAACAAAACAAAAAAGCAAACAAAACCCTGCAAAAAGAGGTAGTAAGAGATATCCCAGTACAGTATAAAATACCTGGACCACCCCTGCCAAACAAACCCATGACTTAAGTAAACTGTTATATATGGAAATGTGTCAGTTTCTATGAATACAAATCATTCTACAATTGGTAAACGGTCAAAGGATATGAACAGGCAGTTTCCCAGTGGCGAAATCAAAACAATTTATAATCAAATGAAAAAATGTCCTAAATCATTATTGCTTAGTGAAATCAAATTAAACCATCCTTGAGATATCACTTTACACGTAACAATTCCACTAAAATGATTAAAGGGAAAAGTATCAAATGCTGGAGGAGATATAGAAAAATTGGGACACCGATTCATTTTTGGTAGAATTGTGAAATGATCTAACCATTTTGGAGAGCAATTTGGAATTATGCCCACAGAGTTATTAAACTGTCTATATTTACCCTTTGACCCAGAAATGCCACTACTAGGTCTATTTTTGCAGATGATTAGGGGAAAAGGAAAAGAACCTATATATTCTAAAATATTTATAGCAGTTCTTTTTGTAATGTCAAAGAACTACAAATTTCAGGGATGCCCATCAATTGGGGGTTGGCTCAACAAGTTGAGGTATACGATTATAATGGAAAACTACTGTGCTATAAGAAAGGATGAGATAGATACTCTTAGAAAAAACATAGATAGACTTGCATGAAATAATGAAGAATGAAATGAGCAGAGCCAACAGAACATTGTATATAGTAATGACAATATTGTTTTAAGAACAACTTTGAGTAACTAAATCATTTGGACTATTATAAATACCCAAATTAACCACAAAGGACATATGAAGGAAGATGCTATCTGCATCCAGACAAAGAGCTGATAAATATAAATATGTACACAATGATTTTACATACATTCATATATGTGTATTTACACATATATGTATAACCATACATACATACATATATATATATATATTTGTGTTAAGTAGCAGCCATCTTCAGAATGCAGACACGGGAAGTCAGGGAAGAGAAAAAGGAAAAAGAAAAAAAGAAATTTGCAAGATAACTATTATATATTTAAAAGGAATAGGAAGTTGTAAATAACATATTTGCAGTTTCATGTGCAATCATCTTTTTTATTATACTCTGTTATAAAAATGCTTGTTTTATTCCATAAATTAGAAAAAAATTTTTAAAGCAAAAACAGTCCTTACCTTCATGGAGCTTACATTCTCATGGAGTGATACACTTGTCTCAAAAATGATAAACCTAACACAGAAATGATCATGGCAGATAGGGTGCAAGTTCCAAGTGAGTGGGAGAGGTGAAAACTTCTCAGTCTATATCCTAAAATCTAGTAAGGTTTCTTGTGGGAAGAGGCCTGAGCTTTGGTTTCACCCTTCCCCCTACTTTACTACTGCATTAAGCCCTTTAGTAATATCTTAGGGCCCTTAACTTCTTCCCTTGCTGTCAATCAGTATTAAGCCCTTTAGGAATCTCTTAGGACCCTTCCCCATTCTTCACTTTAGCATTTGCCAAATAAGGATATGTACACTTGGACTGGCTATACCCTGTTTCCTTGTTCCTTGTCTTTTTTGTGCCCAGATTATAAGCCCACCTCCCAGCCACTGAGAGATAGTGGTGGGCTTCTTTGTTCCTTGTCACTGGAGAAGATTTTGTGCTCAGATTGTAAACCTGCCTCCCAGCCAATGGGAGCAAGGGCTGGTGGTGGGAGGTGGCTTGACTGCATTAGGGTATAAAGCCTTGCTTTGTTTTCTGTAACATGCCTCATTCCACTGGTTTGGGCTGGTGGAAGGGATGCTCTCTTCTTGTGAGAACTGAATAAAAGCTTCCTGTTCATCCCTTGGACACCTCTGATTTTTAATTTTTGGGTAAGTTGTTTTCTGACCCACACATAAGTGGGTAGTAGATTGACAAGCTCTATCAAGTAACAATAGCAGAATTGACTTGATTGTCGTTTCGGGAATTGGAAACTAGGTAGAGGGGAGGAAAAGAAATATAGAAGGTGCAAATGAAATGACAAGATGATTGGCAAAGAGATGACCAGTGAGTAATGTGAAGTATAGCTAGAGATGGCCTGCCCTAATATAAAGAAGCATGCAGAATGCTTCACCAACTCTGAGAGCAAGGCCCTCAGGTAGGAGTTTAGGAGATGAAAGAGTTGAATCTTTCAGGATGTTGTTTGTAGGAAGCTGGTACTAAGGAATGTGATGATATTTGTAGGTTTTTGTTCTAATTTGAGTAGTGTTAGAATTGTATACACAAAGGTTAAAACTACTTTCAGTTTCTAAGACAAAAATATATTTAAAGTAGTAGATATGAAACATTGCTTTGTGACAAATATTGACCACATTTGTGGGTTAAATCAACAGAAATCTTCTGGACTCATTTGAAAATATATGTATGTGACTTAATATGAATCATATAGCTTATGACTAGAGCACAAGGCAAGTTCAGCTAAATATTTACCAAGTACCAACTATGTGTAAAACATTATACTAGAGAGACAAAGAAAAAAGCAAAACAGTTTCTGAGCTTAAGAAGTCTATATCCTTGTGGTGGCTAGATGGCGCAGTGAATAGAGCATGACCCTGGAGTCAGGAGGACCTGAGTTCAAATTTGACCTCAGACACTTAATATTTACTAGCTGTGTGACCTTGGGCAAGTCACTTAATCCCAATTGCCCTGCCTTCCCCCCTCCAAAAAGACAAAAAAAAAGAAAAGAAGTCTACATGCTATATATAATGGAGTAAGTAAATTTCTCTCAACTCCTCTGGCTGCTATTACTAAGTTCATATAGCCTGCATACTCTGGAGCATCATTTAGCTGTATGGAAGTGGCGGTGTAGATACTGGCTGAAGCACTAATATCTTTACTGATATATTTAAGAAGGGAGACACTGGGGACCAGAAAACCAGTTAGGAGACTATTGTAGTTATCTAAGAAAGAGATGGCAAGTGCCTGAACTAGAATGGCAGCAGTGAGAAGGGAGAGGAGAAGAGATACAAAAGATATCCGAGATAGATATTAACAGAAGTTGGCAATTTATGGGATATTGAGATGCAAGGGAGAGGGAAGGGTAGATGATGCCTGAGCATGTTAACCTGTGTGACTGGCCTAGCAAATGTAGTTATTAGGAGGAAGGTCAAGTTTAGAGGAAAGACAATACTTTGCTTTTGGATATGTTGAATTTCAAGTAAAAGCATTAACACAAGATTGACCTGTTTAAAATGAAAAAAAAAGTTTCCATTTCCATATTGATTAGGTTTTATGGCAATTGTTAGTAAAATGTATTGGTGACAAAATAGATTTTATCGTTAAATATTTGGATTCATTAGATAATAATTCAGAGAGCTTTTAGAAAAAAAATAATTTCCTGACACTTTAATCAGAAAAGACTTTTAATTGTGCTCACTCTTTTGTGATTATGAGATTTATTGTCTTGGGAATTGAGACATAAAAGAGAAGTTCCTTAGATTCATCTATTAATTGAGTGCACAATCATTTGGGATTATAGAATATGAAATACTACAATTTAGCACTGAGAGTTAGCATAATCTGAGTTTGTTAGTTATAGTCTTACTCAAAAATGCTTAAGTATTAAACATTGTCTAGGCTTACATAGGCTTTTGCGGTTTTGAAAGCACTTTAAGCACAATATCTATGTAAAGTAAATAGTTTAAATATTAGTATTCTAATTTTATAGATAATGAAACTAAAATTCAAAGAGGTTATGAATTGCTTCCATAATCATACAACTTGCAAGCATAAATGCCAGAACTTGATCTCATGTCTTCTGATTTCAATTTTCTTTCTGCTGTCCCATGATGTATATTAAGTAAAATTATTAGATCATTGAGCAGGGAGAAATATATTATTTTGAACATTTAATTGTCTGGGCCTATTAGGGAACTTTGTAGTACACTGAAAATGCCAATATACAAAATACATAATCATATAAGACCCAGAAATCTGAAATAATTTTTATTTTCCTCAGGGAATGTAGAAATCCTAACTTAATTAGTAAGTATAATTCTTTGTTCATATTCTCATGCCATAATTATAGTAATAAAATCCTCCACCAAATCCCACTTAAACATATTATCATTGTGTGAAGCCATCACTGTTTTCAAAGACCAGGCCTGCATAATGTAAGCTCAGGTAGATTGCACCTTGCTAAAAAGCTTTTAAAAGCATAGGCTCAGCAACAGACAATGTTGACTTGGACTGAATGGACTTTTTAAATGCTTCAAGACCCTCCTTTTTTTTAGATAGGAAATAGAGGCCCAGGGAGATTTAGCAACTTGATCAAGGTCCCACGTATAGTAAGGATGAGAGGCAGGATTTAAATCTATATCCTCTGACACCAGAACCAGTTCTGTTTTCACTGTGCCTTGATGTCTCCTTAGTCTCATGCCTGAATATCACGATTACTTTCTTTAATAAGGGAGTTGAGAGGCACTGACCATGGTCAGCAACAAATAAAATCACAAAAAACTACCCCTATCAAAGATGTGGCCTGTTGAGAAAAAGGCCATGGACTTCTCAGACCAGCGATAAGAATATTTGGTATTTACGTGGCGTTTTAACGTCTCCAAAACCTTGACTGTGAGATAACCACATTGAACGTCATTACCTCTGAGAGGAAGGGGCCGTACGTGTTTTTATTTATGTTAGTTAGATGGGGACATTGAAACTTAAAGAGGTTAAGGTCCAAATGTCATCTTAAAGATAGGATGTCAACGTGGGTCTTCCAGACAACCAGCCCAGTGCTCTCTTCAGGACATTATGATGCCTTGATGGAAAAGATAACAATGAATGTCGAATTAAAAGAAAAAAATGAAAAAGACAAGGTAGAGTATAAAATAAGGCAACTCAGAATAGACTTATTTTACATGCTCTTGATGCTAAAATTAAAAAAAAAACAGTTGATGTAAGAACAGATCATTATTTCTTAAATAATTTTAACCAATGCCAATCAAGTACCACAAAGAAATGGTCAAAAGAACCTAGAACCTAACTTAGCTAAGACAATGCTTATCTCCTTGACATGTTGATAAATATGAGTGCCAAAAAGAAAAATGAGTTAAAACATAAATTTGCCTATTAAGACCATACAGAAGAAGGTGGTGAAAGAATGTGGCCAGTTTTATTTCATAAAACTGCAAAGTAGTAGAGGGATAAACATAAGTGTGCAGAAAATATTGCAAGAGGTCCAACTAGGTCAAGTAATTCTGAGGATATTTCACATGTAGGTAGGAGGAAGCAGTAAAGAAGAAACTGAAAAGGAAACTCTAAAGTATTTTAAGAGAAACATCTTTTATACATAATAAGAATGGAACTTCAGCATTTGACCTGTGACATCACAGTTCCAAGTGAGTTACATGAGGAAGTAGAGAAGGAAATCAAGATGACAATGATGAGAACAGCAACTGGAATAAATCAAATGGCATAGAAGTCCATGTTGGAGATGATAGAACTGTGAGAGCATGAAAGGGCATCTGAAAGATAGAAAGACATTAAAGACTTGAAGTTCTTGGACGTACAAATACTAAAAAAAATCAAATGAGAGAAGATGGCGGCGTAGAAGCAGCAACACATCGCAGCTCTCACATAGCCACCCCAAAATACCCATAAAATAGGACTCTAAACCAATCCTGGAACTCCAAAACGCACACAAAGATACTTCCCACTAAAGTCAGCTCGGCTACGAGG
>JAQQSU010012206.1:0-11979 GCA_028627135.1 Pseudochirops cupreus
AAAAAAAAAAAATCTTACTGACTTGACAGGTCTGAGTCCTTCCTTTTAAAGAGGCCTCATCAATAAGAAATAATCCTCTCCTCTGAACTCTCAGAACATTTTCTTTGTAATTCTCTGGTGCACTTTCATACTACCTTGTGAATTGTATACATGGCTACTTGTGTCAATTTCAGCCCCCCCCCCCATTATACTAAATGGACTTAGACTGTCTTATCTTTGTATCAACTATAGTACTTAGTGCTTCACACACAACAGACCCTAAACATAGCAGTGAACTAGAATTTATTAAGGGCCTACTATATGGCAGACCCTGTGGTAGGTGCTAGGGATATATATTCATTAAACTCCTGAATTAAGATGTGCACTGTTTAAATTAAATTACAATTACAATTAAATACACTGAGGGAAGCTATGGTGAGACTTTCTGAAATTAGGGGTTAGAGGTTAATCATTCTTACTTTATATTTTTTGAGAAGTCTGGGTTTCCCTCTATCCCATTTACTTTGACCAGGGTCCACCAGTAATCAGTTTCTGTCATGTTTATTCTGGGGGTAATAAATAAAATATGTATTAATGTTTTCCCTTTTCAACAGAAAAGCTATATGGTAATGTTGAAAATAAAATGTCCCTGACAATGATTTCATTAACTTGCATTCATTTCATCCATATTCTTGCTATTACCTATCATTGTTTTATTTCTACCTTTAATAATCATCATTACAACCTCACTTTGGGAAGAACCCTTCATTACTTAAACATTCATCTCTTCTCTTCCCTTTTCCACCACGTCAATGCTGTCTCTGAAAAGAAGCTCCTCGTTGGAGCACCATGGCCCTGGAGTCAGAAGGATCTGATTTCAAATCTGGCCTGATATACTTACTAGCTGTGTGACCCTGGTCAAGTCATTTAAACTCAGTTGCTTCCCAAAAAAGAAATTAAAAGACACTCCTAGAGGCAAAATTCATATTTGTGTGTGAATGTCCACTATACATCTTTTCTCAAGCATTTAATATGGTGCCACATGTCCAAGAGGCCCTCATTCACTCAAAAACATAGTAAATATCTGCATGTAGACCACTGTGATAGGCATAATGCCAAGTTTAGATAAGTCCCTAACCCCACATATAGGGATCTTTATTAAAAAGAGAAGAAATACAACACCAACACAGATACTTTTAATACATAATACACATGGCAAGTATATTACAGTATCAGGAAAAAAAAATGATGAGTGAGATTCAAGAGGAAAGATTAGAGTTGGCAAGAAAAACTTCATGGAGGTAGTAAAATTTCGGATGAGTTTCAAAGCACAAGTAGGAATTTAAAAGGTAAGGAAAGGTTCAGGAAGCTATCTTAGGCATAAGTCATATTGGGAAGAGTCTTCAACTCCAGGCAAATGAATCTGAGGCTTTATGGAACTGAGAGCAACTTAAAAATTTTTCAGCAAGAGTGACTTGACCAAATCTGCATAAGAAAGATCTCTCTACCACCTTGAGAAGAACCAAGTATTCAAATATTGATCAATGGGAAAAGTATCTGACTCATTCATTCCTTACCTGGAGATGTGGAGGGCCCATAGGTGGAGGAATTCCTCCCGGAGGAGGCATTGGTGGCATATTAGGATCAAAAGGAGGACGACCAAAGGGAGGCCGAGGTGGTGGAGGTGGACCTCTCATCATCCCAAAAGGTGGAGGTGGACGCATCAGAGGTGGTGGACCTCGCATGACTGCATTTGGTGGGGGAGCTGGACCACGAAACCTCAACGCTTGCTGTTGAGCCATTCTGGGTGGAAAGTCAAAGAACTGTTAATTTGTCCATTAAGTTCAGAAAGCATGCAATTTTTTTAAAATCACAATTAAAGAAAGATATAAGGCCCCTTAAGAGATGCTCTAGCCCAGGGGTAGGGAACCTTCAGTCTTAAGGCCACATGTGGCCTTCTAGGTCCTTAAATTTGACTGAATCCAAACTTCACAGAACAAATCCCCCTAAAAGGATTTGTTGGGTAAAAGTTGGACTCAGTCAAAAGACCACACCCAAGGACCAAGAAGGCCACATGTGGCCTCAAGGCTGAAGGTTCCCCACCCCTGGACTAGCCCATTGTTCACAAAGACTGAATCCTAAATCACCATGTAAAATGCACTAGTAATTATATATCAAGAAACATTGGCCAACAATTTATTTTTAAAAGTTTACAATCTCCTTCAATAACTCATACCAAAGTCCTAATAGCAAAAAATTCATTAGAGCACTTGCTATCAAAGAATTTCATACTATCTCTCACACTATTATATATTCGACATTCCTAATACAAAAATTCCTGTTATAGCTCAAGTCCATCACTTCTGACACAAACAAATGTCACTATTCTCTATAGACAAGAAATGAACGTAAAATTTCTTAACCTTACCTGTCCTCATTCTATCAATTTGTCTGTATAGGCCCTGGTTTTCAACCATCAGCTTCCTGTTTATCTTTGGAACCATCTCTAAATTATTCAAATTACAGATCAATTTTAAGGCAAAAAATCACACAATACTTAAACTGGGCCAAGGTATGCTAATGGAAAAACTAATTGATGTGACCAGTTCAACTAAGTCTATTTCTCATCTCAACAAAATCTGCAAATTTACAATTCATGAAAATAATTAAAGGTTAAACAACTTAAAATGAAGTATAAAATATACCTTTGATCCAAAATTGCCAATTTATCTCAATTCTAGCTTTCTTTGCTTTCTATTCATTGCTGCTACTTCTTAAAATTAAAAAAAAAAAGTAAGATTCTCATCTCTATTTATTGATTTGATTTTCTTACTCGTCGCCAAAGGCAACTCTGTCAAGAATCTGTAATGCCTTTGGCATTAGCTGTCCCTAAAGCCTAGAAGACATTCTTTCCTTACCTATGCATCCCAGAATTCCTCTCTTCCTTCAAAACACAGATCAAGCCCCAGCTACTACACGAAGCCTTTCCTGATCTTTATACTGTTAGTGCTCTCCATCTCTCTGGAACTACATTGTACTTATTTGTAATATTCTGTGAGAAATAGGTGTTGTGAATAGAGAGCTAGCCTTGAAACTAAAAAGACCAAGGTTCAAGTCCTGTCACCAACATATATTACTGGTCATATCACACTGGGCAACTCTGTAAAACTAATTTGCAGAGGTCTCAATCCACAGTGATTAACTCCTTATTAGAGAGTTTTGAATGGGTACAGAGTCTATTCCCTATATTTATTAATTTTGCTTATACTTATTTACTTGTTGACTCTATATTAGAATGTAAACTCTTTGAAAGCAGAGCTTGTTTCATTCTTTGTATTTGCATCTCCAATGACTAGCACATAGAAGATGTTTAATAAATTGCTTACTGTTATTAAACTGGTCAATTTAAGCCCTCTCCAAATGAGTTATTCCCCATTCTAAATTATTCTGTATTTTGGGTGGCTATCATTCAACCCTGATCCCCATGGCAAGATTAAAAATTTCCTAGATGCTTTACTTTCTACTTCTTTAGAAACAATGAAGTTTATTTACACTGACAAATGAACCAGGATAACAAAACTGAAATATTTTCCCAATGGCCTTGTGCACTTGGAACTATATGATATATTAGTAGTTTTGTCATCCCCACCGGCCCCTGGCCCCAAAAAAGCTACCAGAGATTTAAAACCCCAGAACGGGAGTAAAGTTCTTAAATTCTGTAACGGAAAAGAAAAAAGGAAGAAATCAAGTAAACAATACAACACCTAACACAAAACCCTATTCAATTCTCTCTTGTAACAACTTCTGTTCTGATAGCATATTCGAAAAATTGTTGGTAATAAGAGCTGTAGAGAACTGCTTCTGGAGAGAACAAAATTCAGTGAAGTTCCCTACGAAACTAAGTGACCTTCACTTGAGAGCAGAATCAAGATATGAACTTTCCATCACTAACAATAAGACACCATGGTAACCTATTGTGATGTTCATTACTAATGGGAGCATAACAAGGCAAGTGTAGGATTTAGGGTAAATTTATTTTATTTCTGATTTTATTCCAGTTCAACCCTGATGTTATCATAAGTTACAATTGGGAAAAAAATAAGTTATAAAATGCCAATACTATACACAACACTTGCATCCAATTTGAAAGATCACTTCAAGTTGGCAACCCATAGAACGCTTCTCTAGTGATTTGTAAAAGGAAAAAAGTTATAACGAATGTAACACGGTTTCAGCATATGTCACAGGTTACGAAAAAGATCAATACTGAAATTCAGAGGTCCTTTTATTACCAATTACTGTTGCCTTCACAATGCTATACTTCAAATTTAAACATCTGAATCTGACAACCTTCTACAATGGAAGCATATATGCCATTTATAACAACACCCTCTTAAGAAGACTTTCCGAGATTCATACATTGCTACGACAAATAAAAATGTTTTTTATAGACACATTACAACTTTAGTATACTCTAACTTGGACATGCATATGCCAGAGCGCAGTTAGAGGATTGCGAAGGTGGAAACGGAGTTGGGGGCAGGAATGCCATTTAATTCTCTGGAGCCACAGCTGGCTGAGGGGGAAGAAGTGCTGGTTAGAGGTGAGGTAAATCGGGGAATGAGGAGGTTAAGCGTGGCCAAGTTAAGTCTGGAAGATATGGGAAGGAAGAAATGAGGACAAGGCAGCTATTCCTCGGCCCACCCCCAAATCATCCAGTTTTTATTTAAGGTTTTACACATGAAAAATTCAAAATAATTGCATTACTAGGGTGTCTGTTAACCCTAAAAAAAAAAAGTGCAAGCTACTGGCGGGCAGAGAATGTTTCTTTTCGGCCTGAGGACACCCAGGCACACGCTAAATGCTTAATTAACGCTACTTGGAGGAATGAAAGACCCCGCGGGCCACAAGCCCAAGGAGAGCGGGAGGAAGAGGTCGGAGGTGAGCGGAAAGGAGATCGAGGAAAGGAAGGGAGTCTGGGAGAGGGAGAGAGAGGGATCTCCGGAGTGAAGGGGTCGGGGCGCGCTGGGAGGAGGGGGCCGGGAGCCAAACTGGGGGAGGGAGAAAAGCCAAGGCCTCAGGGGCCCTAAGCCCAGGCTGAGGAGGGTGAAGGGAACTGGGGGTGAGGCGAGGCGGGGCGGGGCAGGGCGGGGAACGAGGCCCTGGGGCCTCCGGCTCCTTCCCGGAGGCCAGCCAGCCGTTCCCCAAGCCTCGTACCGCCGCAATACACACACGTACACGCAACACACACACGATAACGCCGCAACATATACACATACACACAGACACACACACGAGGTACCGCCGCAACACACACACGCGGTCCCGGCCCCACACCGCTCTGGGCCGTCCTCTCAGCCACGGCCACGGCTCCCAGCTTGAGGGCCTGGACGAGCTGAAGACCCAGACCTCGGCTCGTGACGGTGGCGGTGCCTCTTACCTGAGCTCCCCCGTGTTGTATCGCTCACCGTCCCCCCCGTCCCCGCCGCGTTCCGCCATTACACAGGACCCCGCTCACCCACCCGCCGACCAGGAGAGTCCCATTGGGCGGAGGAGACGTCAATTCCCTCCCCGGAAGGCGGGCGTTGCCCGATTCCGTGAGACAATTGGACAAGACTACGGTCGCTCTGGCGGCCGGGGAAAGAATCCATCTGTCAATTGGACAAAGGACCCGCCGACTTTGAAAGCGGTGCGCAGACAGCTCGCTGATTGGTTATTTAAGGCTTTATGGGAAACACGACAGTAACAGCGAGGAACCGCCCGGCGCCCCCTCGTGGTCTGGAGAACTGGGTCCTCCCACGACCGTCCCCAGACTGCTCCAGCCACGTGTCTGCCGGATCTTGGGAAAACCAATAATGTAGTCCCATTGGCCATGAGTAGCCTAGACAGGGAACTTTGCTCAGAGTCAACGAATCAGAGGCAAGTTTTACATGTCTTCACAGCAATCAAAGATTTGTTCTAGAAAACTGTCACTTCCTTCTTTAGCAGGACATGATTCTTAATTCAATAAACTTATCTTTTTAAATTAAGTCATATCATTAATTTCATAGAGGGGCCAGTATTAGAAAAAATAGCCAGAAAGAGTGTGCTTTTTATGACACCAGACACATTAACTATATTAATTAAATCATATAATCTCAGAAACCTGTTTCCTCCATCAGGGACTGATACCTAAAATGGAATCCCCTTTTCATTCATTCATTCATTCATTCATCATTCATTCATTCATTCATTCATCATTCATTCATTCATTCAATTTAGCAGCTACCTTAGTGGATATGATGATGATGGGAGCTGGACCCCTAAAAGGAAAAGACCGTGTCTTTGAAAGCAACTCAGTCCCAGGATTTTCCCAAACATTTCAGCATCCCAGACGACTGGCTCCCCTGCCCAAGTCAATTGGCCCACCCCAGCCGACCTAGATCACGTGCTTGACAGTCCTTTCATTGCCCCTCTTGGCCCATCCCAGACTACTTACTACTCCTTAATCCCATCCAGAGCCTTTTCACAATTTTACCCCCACTAAATTGCAGGTTCACTAGGAACCCTATTGGTGCTACAATATACTTTGCCACTGACTGGAAGATGGTTTGAGTGCAAGAATTCTTTCCAGGTGCATGCTGCCCTGTACTCTGTACATTTGGGGTTCCCAGCAATCCCAAACCATACCAGAGAGGGAAGGCTGGATCTTAAGCAAGAAAACGTGGCTTCAGGTCCTGCCTCAGATATGATAGATGTGTGAAAACAGGCATGCCAAAACCTCTCGGTTCCCCAGGCAACTCTCTTAAGATTTTAAGTTGTAGAGGAGACTCTTTTCTGCATCAGTGGAGCTCTCTGCAACAATAAAATCATGGATCTACACCACCACCACCACAAAAAAAAAATCTTCCAGTTAATGAAAGGTTTTATTAAGAGTGCTGTGTTAGCCACAGGGGGACATTAGGGATGAGAATCAAAGTTCAGATAAGACATGTTCTTTATCTTCATGGAACCTACAGTTCAGTAAAGAGATGAGGCAAAGATATTTAATAATCCCTAAATAAGAGATTCTTATGACTCAAATGATCTAGGTATACTTTTGGAAATTTTTCTCAGTCTTTTGGCTTAAATCACAACCCAGGAACCCTGGAAAAATGTATTTTTGTTTCCTTCTTACACTGAGACCAATGTCCCACGTGAAAATACATGTGAGTGTATATTTGTATGTGTTTGTGTACATTTGACAAACTACTGTCATTAATAGTAGTAAAACTCACCTACACAATAGTCCTTTGAACATTAAGCCCTAAAGAGTAATAGCCAGCATTTATATAGCGCTTCAAGGTTTACAAAGCCCTTTATATGTGTTTTCCTATTTGATCCTCACTGCCCTTAGAGGTAGGTGCTATTATTATCCCCATTCTATAGATGAGGAAACTGAGAAAGACAGAGAGGTTAAGTGACATGCCCAGGGTCTCACACAGCCAGTATGTATAACTGGCAGAATATAGACATAGATATATACAAGTAGATACATATGTACACAGATATCCATACATATATCGAGAGAGACAGAAAGAGAAGAGTAAGACATTGAGAATGAGAAAGGAAAGAGAAACAGAAAGAGAGAGAGGAAGAAGAGAGGGCAGAAGGGAGAAAGGGAGAAGGAAAAGCAGATAAGAGAGATCTAGAAAGAGAGAAAGAAAAGGAGGAAGAGCGAGGAAAAGGAAGAGGGAGGGGAAGGGAAATATAGGAAAGGGAAGGAGGAAGGAAAAGAGAGGGAAAGGAGATGTGAGAGAGGGAGAAAAGGTTAGGAAAAGGAGAGAGATAGGGGTGGGGACAAGGACAGGGATAGGGAAAGGTGAGTAGGACAAAGAGAAGAGGGAAGGAAGAAGGAGAGGTATGGATAGAGGCAGTGTGGAATAGTAGGAAGCTAGAAAGACCTGGGTTCAAATCCAAAACATTACATGTACATGCTGGCTTTGTGAGTCTGGACAAGTCTCTAAACTTGTCAGTGCTGTAGGCAACTCTTAAGACTAAAAATAGTAAGAGAAGGTGCCAATCTACCTTTGCTAAATGAAATATACTGAAGTTTCCTCCCTAAAAGTTCCCTAGACCCATGAAATCACAAGTCTACTCAAAAAATATGTCTACCTATATACACATTTGTAAATGTCACATAATCTTTTTAAAGCAAAGAATTCTTAATAACTTGAGCAAGAAATTGAAGAAAACTAAAGACTCTTTCTTTTCTCCAGGAAGAACAGTCACAACTGAGTGACTCTTGAGAAAACAAGAAATGTCCCAGTGCTGTATAAAATTGAAGAGCAGGTACTGTCCCTTCTAAGCTGGCACATTATGGAGTCTTTGCACCGCCACCACCACCACCCCAATTCCATGTTATAAAATTTAAAAGAGATGAAGAGATAGCTTTGGTTTCTGAAAAAGAATTCATCCTTAAGCATAAAAACTCAAAATCTTTAATATAGAGTCAAGATCCAACCTTCTTTCAGATGTAGGATTTTAAATGCCTATTTTATTTTTATTTTTTATTTAATTTTTTTTTAGGAAAAAAATTTTAATTTTCAGTGACATTCTAACAAATCTCTGCCTCTGCTCCTTCCTAATTGTGTGATGCTGACCAAGTCACCTAATCTTTCTGGGCCTCAGTTTCCTCTTTGTTACAATAATAGGGTTGGAACAGATGATCATCCTAACATTGCTTCCAGCTCTAAATCAATGATCCTTTCAAGTCTTAGAAATTCTTTACCCAAACCATCAGTAGTGTCTTGGTTAATTCAACATTTCTTCTTCTTGGAGAGAAAAACTGGCATGGGGGGGCGGCTGGGTGGAGCATTCAATAGGACCTGAGCTCAAATCTAGCCTCAGACACTTAACACTTACTAACCATGTGACTTTGGGCAAGTCACTTAACTCCAATTGCCCTGCCCTCCCCCCTACAAAAAGAAAAAAAAACTCGCATAGCAGAGATACCATGCTATAGTGTCTCCTGTCTTTGGAACCCCTACTTCTATATACCTGAATAGCTTAAATAAGGCAAGATCTTGCAGGATTTCAAAAACAGCTACTGCTTTTGAATGAATTAGATGAGCAAAGACCAAAGTAGCCACAAGCAGGAATCTAGTACATGAGAGAAATTATTATTTCCTTCTTAATGTTAATAACCAATTATTAGTTGAGATTAAGATTTTTTTTCTTTCTATTCCCTCATTAAGAAATAAATTCCTGGGCAGCTAGATGCCACAGTGAATAGAGCACCAGCCCTCGAGTCAGGAGGACCTGAGTTCAAATTCCGTCTCGGACACTTGACACACTTACTAGCTGTGTGACTTTGGGCAAGTCACTTAAACTTGTCCTCTAAAAAAGTCAATTGTCCTCTAAAAAAAAAACAAAAAAAAGAAAGAAATTCCTGTAGGTTATATAGCCAGTCTTTAAAAGACATTACTGACTTTGCCCAAAAATTTACCCCATCTAGACCATCTTAGCTAGGTGGAGTTGTTACCCCACCCAACTAGAAAAACCTTACAAAGAGAATCTGGCACATGGGGGCAGCTAGGTGGAGCAGTGGATAGAGCATAGGCCCTGGAGTCAGGAGGACCTGAGTTCAAATTTGACCCCAGACTCTTGACACTTAACTAGCTATGTGACTTTGGACAAGTCATTTAAATCCAATAGCCTTGCCTTCCCTCCTCCAAAAAAAAAAAAAAAAAAGAAATCTGGCCCATGGTGTTCTACCCAGACAGTCTTGGGTGGGGGGTAGGTCCTTTTTATAGACTAAGGCTTCTTAAACTTTTTCCACTAGAGACCTCTTCAGTACTTCTTAAACTGTGGGTCACCATATAGGGTTGCAACCCATAGTTTAAGAAGTGCTGGATAGATTGTCCAAAAATGGAGTAGTCTGGCTTGAAATGAGTCTCTCTTTGTCCATGAGTGACAT
This sequence comes from Pseudochirops cupreus, assembly GCA_028627135.1. Classification (NCBI taxonomy): domain Eukaryota; kingdom Metazoa; phylum Chordata; class Mammalia; order Diprotodontia; family Pseudocheiridae; genus Pseudochirops; species Pseudochirops cupreus. The sequence goes on from JAQQSU010012206.1 coordinate 9,917, forward strand.
AATCAAAGTCACAGTCCCCAGCCCTCATTAGAAGAGACTCAGCTCTCATTATAATATTCATTCTCTCATCAATTGTTAAGCAATCAGAATTGATTGCTACCTGTTGGGAGTACTCACTCTTCCAAGGACGTATAAGCATGAAGAACCCTCCAGGAAGGGTCTTTGGTTTATGCTAGAAAGCAGAATGACCATCCTTTTGTTAATTATTCACTAGCTATAATTAACAAAATGGTTAATTATTCAGAAATTATGCTTCTCATACTTTTTATTTATTACAAGCCCATATGTCTGTTGCATTTACTTATCTCCCCCCTTCTCAAATATCCTTGTGTTTACTTATCATCTAACTTATATCACAGTGGTAGAATTTAGGCTTCTTGAGGAAGTGAAGAATTATTTCATTTTTGTCTTCACATTCTTAGCATCCAGCACAACACCTGACGTATAGTAGGTTCTTAATAAATGTTTGTACAGTTCTTCAAAACCTGTCCCCTTTAATGCTTCTTTCCAGTCTTCTTGCATGTTACTAATAAAACTATACTGACCTAGAAATGTCCCATACAACATTCCATATCCCATCTCCATGTTTTTGCAGTGGTTATCTCCTGTGTGTCCCTCCTTCCCTCCTCACCAATACATCTTGGAATCCTTGGCCTCCTTCAGGACTCAATGCAGTTCCATAGATGAAGCCTTTCCTGGTACCCCAGGTGCTAGAGCATTTTGTTGTTGTTCAGTTATTGTTCAGTGGTATCCAACTTTTTGTGATCCCATTTGGAGTTTTCTTGGCAAAAATACTGGAGTGGTTTGCCATTTCCTTCTTCAGTTCATTTTACAGATGAGAAAAACTGAGGCAAACAGGGTCAAGTGACTTGCTGTAAAGCCAAGCATGAGCGGCCTTCCAGAGGACAACTGCTGTGAACAGCTTTCAAGGTTCTGATTACACAGTATAGTGAACACTCTATTTATTCAGGAACAAATCATCACAAAACATTTCACAGAAAATCAAGGTACAGCATTCAGGATGTTACAACTTATCACAGAAAATCAAAATACAGCATTCACAATGTTACAACTTATCACTAAAATGGCCACATAGTTTTCACCAGAGTGGTCACATAGTTTTGAACAAAGTACATTCATTTAGTCACTCAATCATTTAGTAACTCAATCATTCAATCACCTTAAGAAGGCTTAAGGAACACAAAGTACAATAGTCAAAGTACTCTATCCCTGGGTAGTACATTCATTTAGTCAATCACCGAGTCCTTAATTCAATCACAAAGTACAATCATAAATAAATTACAATTTCATCAGTCACTAGTAGACAGAAAATAACACAATTCAGCAGACAGGGCTTCCAGCTGTCTGACCATTACATCCATACCTAGTTAGTTACCAGAGAGGGAAGCACCAACATCTGGGTTTTCGAAGCCCAAGGGAGGGGGTGGGGTCAATGGCTACCCAGAATCTCATCTGGCCAAATCACACAACTCTTCCCAAAGTGAGGCCCAAAGCAAAACCTCACATCAGGGTCAGGCGCTACTCAGTATTCATGGAGAGACCTTTTCATCTTGACTTGGGGCAAGCTTTCAGCTTTCATGGTTTCCCTTCCATGGTCCCAGCTCCCACCCAAATCTAACCAACTGCCACCTGAGTTCAAAGACAGAGAGCTCCCAGTTCCTTGTTCAACTCTCTGTGCAGTTCCTTCTCCACACTGAAGTTCACAGTGTCCAGTCCACCTTAAATCCTTCACAGTCTCTATTCCTGGGAAGTCAAGGCTTAACAAAGCCACAAACAGACAAAGTACCAACACCACAGTCATGCCTCCTCTGGCATCTCCAGCTGGCCCTCAGAAGTCCTCAGTAGCTCCAGCTGGCTCTCAGAAGAAGCTCTACCACCACAAGTTCCCAAGAAATTCTGACTTTCCCAGATGGGGTTTTTCCCTATATACAGTATTGCTTCTCCCTGTTCAGCCTCTTCCCGTTGCATCAGGAACAGGATTTCCCTGTTCAGCCCCTTCCTGTTACATCAGCAACAGGGGTTCATACCTTCTGTTTCTTGAA
>JAQQSU010012207.1:0-11979 GCA_028627135.1 Pseudochirops cupreus
ACATACACACATATATGTGTATATATGTGTATTGTGTATATATACACATATACATATACACACATATACAATATATGTATGTATGTGTGTCTAGTGTGTGTAATAATAATAACGATAACAACATTTATTTTGTGCTTTATTATGTACCATGCACTGTGCCTGGCACATTACAATTATTATTTTATTCAATCTTCACACCAACCACATTTTACAAATAAGGAAACTGAGGCTAAAAGAGGTTAAGTGATTTGACCAGGATCATTTAGCTAGTAGATCATATTTGAACTCAGATCTTCCTGCATCCGATTTTAGCTCTATGAACTAACCCACACTGCTAAAATCACAGGTCTTTGTACTCCCCCTCAATATATGTGCACACATACCCATGTTTGAATGTGTGTTTATATGCACATATACATAAATGTGTGCACATATCCTTATATGCACACATGTACCCATATGAACATACATAAATAATGTATGAATATCAACATAGTCAAGTATATGAAAGTATATTTAGCACAGGGCTGTGTATATTTACCTATATGTATATACACACACCCCTGCGGTGTATATACTTTCAGCAATAAAGACATACAAAAGTAAATTAGACATAGACCAAGGCATGTATATAGAGAGACAGGTCAATCATGATTTGCCAGGTAGCAAAAGCCCTGTCATTTTTCCAAACTCTTCTTCTCCTTAGCCTGCTACAGTGTCTTAAATTCCTCCACCAGAAATTTACTGTTTGGCATTGTGTTTACCATAAATGAGAAATACCTATGGGATTAGAACATCTTAAAGGAATATCTAAACAGAATTAGTTTTTCAAAATAACTGGCTATTATCTAGGGAGAACCTGGGGACATAAAATCATGGACCAATGCTTGTTGGTGGAGATAAGGAGAGCAAAAGGTTCTAATCATGGGATTCTATTCTGGCAAGGCACACCCAGGTAGGAACTGAAATGAGAATCCCTGGGAAGCCAGAAGACAACAGGAGCTCCTAAGAGGGAAAGGCAATGGGAATTTTAAATCAGGCACAAGGGGTACAAATTAAAGTACAATTTTGCTAATTAACAACTCCCCCAATTGAGTAATTTGTCTGGTTGTTTCCTAGTTAAAAATTAACTGACCAATCTGTTCATAGACTGAGATTCTGATAGAGTAATGTATTTCGCTAAATGATCCAAGCACATTGCTCCCATTGGCCCTACCATGCATTTCCTCTCTGTATTGACTATTCCTCTGTATTATTGACTTTTGGAGACCTTGGGGTGCTCCTGAATTGAATGCTCTTTTCACACCGAGATGGATTTTAATCCTCTCTTGACTAGCTGTAAACCCTAGGTTTTCTCTTTTAATAAGATATTTGGCTTCAGGCCATGTTGTTGCTAGGTGTGTGACTGGACTCCCTGGAATTCTGTCATTCAGGAAATCACGGGATGGAGACATTGAGTTTTAACTTAAAATTTGAGAGTTTAAAAATTTGCTAACCTTCTTCCACAGGCTTTATTAAGATCTGTAAATGCTCTACACTGAGTCAGTGAAAAGAGAGGGCACAAGAGATACCATGCAAGGTTCTACCATCCAGGAGTAAAACAGCATGAAGGATTCATTTTGAGTACGGATATTTATTTTTAGCCAGAAAAACCCCCCAAATCATTTTGAGGCTCCAAAAATATAAATGAAAAATCAGTGCCACCCTTCTCTTTCTGGCATAGATGCTACTGGCTGCTTGAGTTGTCAGCTACCCTCTGGTTAGGAAACCATCCCTGAATGACCTAATATTGAAAACTTTAGCCAACAGGGGGCAAGGATTATAGGAAAGGTGATGTGAATTGTGCATACCCAAGTCCTCCAGAATATTGATTTAACACCATGAGAAGCCCCTGGGTAACAATCTATGGCTAAAACATATGAGCAACAATGTTCCAGAAACATGAAGGAGACACATCCTCAGAGGCCTTCTTTGCCACCTTTGTAAATAACTAAAGATTAGAACATTTTGTAAGGCACAGCTGGGACTCGGATATTACCAAATAGGGCAATGTCACAAAATATCCTAGTGTGGTAGTTCTTAGTTCTGTAATAGAATAAAAGACAAATTCAAAATTCATAAGCTATAACAGGCCTCAGAGGCCATCCAATTCATCTTACAAATGAGGAAACTGAGAGCCAGAGAGAAGTGAATAGCCCTAATGTTACACTGGTGATAAATGTAAGAGGTGAAACTTGAACCCATTTCCTCTAACTCCAACACATCATGAATTCTCACTATTTTACCTAAAAAAAATTGCTAAAAATATCAATAAATACACTCTTTGCTTAAGACTTCTCTTCACCTTCTAAGGTTAGCCTGTCTTTAACGATACGGTTTTTTTCATTTTTGTTTTGTTTAAAGCAAATATTTTCTACACCAAGCTAGGCTATCACACCAGATCCCAATAGACATTGGTCTTGCACTGAGTTTGCTCCCAAATTAGCTTATCCATTCTTTTATTATACAAATGTGTAACAGCTGTAGCTCTCCAGCTATGAATTCTCTAAACCCCTCTAAGCAGGCTTGCTTGCCCAGCCTTCCTGAAGTTCTCTTCAATTGATTAACTCTGGACCAGTTTATCACTAAACCATTAATTTAATTTAGCAGTCTGCAAAAGTCCTCAAATAAGATTCTGCACCTATCCCTCTGGCCTTGTATTAATTAGCCACATCTGTTCTGGTCGTGTGTGTCTGTGTGTGTGAATGTACACGTATGTTTTTACTGTGTAATAACCTCTTTTAAAAAAACAACCTATTATTCACATCCCATCACAAGACTACAGTAATTGAAATATTGCCAGTGAAATAGCATCTAAAGAGAAAGAGGGACGGGGAGCAATACCCACAGTGTGAAATAATGTAATGATAATCCACAGATTCATATGCTTCATGTTATCCAAAACCTGTGGGGGGAATCCAACAATTGAATCGTGCCTCATGTCATTTCCTTCTGTTATAAAGACAGAAAAAGGAAGGAAGGAAGGAAGGAAGGAAGAAAAGAAGGAAGAAAGGAAGGAAGGGAGGGAGGGAGGGAAAGGAGGGAAGGAAGGAAGGAAGGAAGGTAGGGAAGGAGGGAGGGAGGGACAGAGGGAGGGAAGGAAGGAGGGAGAAAAGGAGAAGGGGAGAAAGAAGGGGAAGTAAAGGAGGGGAGAGAGAGAGAGAAAGGGAGGGAGGGAGGGGGAGACAGAGAGAGAGAGACAGAGACAGAGACAGAGACAGAGACAGAGACAGAGACAGTGAGACGGAGAGAAAAGGCTAGAAAAAGAGAGGAGCCTAAACTAAATAGAACATGGAGGGAAAAAAAGCATAAACTGTTTGGAGGGTATGATAACTTGTGGGTTGTAATTCTGTCTTCTTTTTCCCCATTTCCATTCATTTTCAAGTTGCAAAAGTGAAGAACAAGGTTACTCTTTCCTCCCTGCCCTGGGAAGGAGGCCGGAAGCATCTGTTCTCCTGTGTGATTATCATTGAGTAAAGTCCAATAGTTTCTTCGAGACTTTATTAAGAGCAATTTAATACTTTACTTCACACAGATTCCTGGAGCTCCTTCTGGCTTGGTGCCGGGAGGCCACCGGCCGGACATGAACTACTTTCACACTGTCTGAAATTCCGGTTGCCTCCCACACTGTCTCAGAGCATTGTCCAGTGGGTAGAAGAGAGGATTGGAATCTGGGCAATTCCAAAGATTTGCTCTGGTAGACTGTCTCTACAGAGAATAATAATGCTAAACAAACTTTAGTGGGAGTGCCTCTGTGGCAGGAGCTCGTTTCTCTCTTCTGAGGCTTGCTAAATGAAGTTGTTGGAGAATGAGTAGAGGGGGCCCAAAGTGGCTGAAAGGTATTCCATATATGAAGGGACACATACAATTAACAGGCTTCTGTTTTCACAAGTAACTGAACTTGGGACAAACTGCAGCAAGAGATATTTCAAGTTGGCATTAGGAAAAATGTTCTGTTGCTATCAGAATATCATTACTAAATGATACTCTGTTTCATCTCTCCATCTCTTTGTCTGTCTGTCTGTGTCTGTCTGTCTCTCTCTCTCTCTCACACACACATTCACACATGAATGGTTTTCAGTCTATAGGAAAATGTATGATTCAGGAGCTATAACAGAACTTAGAAACCATCTAGTCCAATTCCTTCTTTTTACAATAGAGGAAACTGAGCCACAGAGAGGCAACATCAGTCACTAGTATTTTTTAAAGTATCTACTAAGCTGTTATGAAAAGTGCTAAGCACCAGGGAGGGACCAGGGGTATGAAGAAAGGCAATAAATAGTTCCTGCTTTCCAGGAGGTCACAGCCAGATGGAAGCAGCTTTTCCAAGGTCACACAGGAAATAGTTGACAGAGGCAGCATTTAAACCAAGTGTTGCAGTTTAAACCCAGAGATGCCACAAACTGTTGAGGTGGGGCCTCAACTCCCCCCAAAACTGTTGGGGTTTCATGATGTGTTGTGGTGGAACCGTCTCAAAGAATTCATAGGCATTTATTGAGATTGACGCCTCTCACGGAGCAGGCTAAGTTCCAAGAGGAAGCAGCAACTTCAGAGAAAGCAAGATGGATTTTTATAGGGTAAAGATGCAATTACCTAACAGAAATTATGAATATTAAAAAGGCAGGAGGAGTCTGTTAAGGGATTAGGTAAAGGAGGAGAGGTCCTATCTATGGTTCAGTGGTTAAAGCATTATGGTTGTGCTGCCTTCCAACTGGCTAGCTATTGTGGTCCTCTCTGGTCAAGATAGGTATTGTGGTCCTGTCTTTGTTTAGATGGATGATGTGACTGTGATTGAATACAAGAACACACCTCTCTCTGCAGCAATGGATCTGGGAGCAGTGACTAGGTAGAAGCAGTGGATGGAATCCCATCATGGGATCATGGACATGGCTGCTGTTCTATGAGAATTAAGAGTTCAGGGACACACCTGCTGTTCTAGTGAGCAGGGAGGCGTATATGAAGAAGTTAGGACATTAGTCGGGGGGCTAGGTAGCTACAGTGGGGCTGCTGTTCAGTGGGGCTGGGCACATAATGAAGTTAGAATATTGGGGCTGGGGGCAGCTTTATTAGGATTCCATCACCAGGTCCCTTAAATGTAAAAGTAGTGGAATTTCCACCGGACAACTCTGGGTCACTTAACAGTCTTTTAAAATCCCTCCTACACTGAGAGTTCATGATTCCTTCAATAAACCATGCCAAATGATAAGTAACTCTCTCTAAGGACGAAGGGTTTTTTAATTGAAAGTGGCCCCTTCCCAGAAACTCCACTGAATCTTCCACAAGCTTTTCCTTCATATACAATATCAAGTGGTATTTTCAAGAAGACATAGGATCTTTAACCTAGGGCTGGAAGTAAATTTGGAGACCATCTGTTCCAACCTTCTCATTTTACGTAGGAGGAAACCGAGGACCAGAGAGACCCCAGGACTTGCCACACAGGTACTAAACAGCAAAGAGAGTATTTGACTCTGATCACTCCAATTCCAACTCAGTGCTTTCCACTACATCACACAGTGCTTTTCTCTCCTAAAAACGTTAAAACAAAATAAAGAATGCAAAATACAAAAATGAAGCTTTCTTCCCTGGAGACTCAAGAGAACAGGAAGAGAGCCCTGTCTCTTCTCAGCCACCTGTCATTTTAGCCCTAAGAGTATTGTTTTCTTTTCAATAATGGTGCCCAAAATGCTTCTCCCAATTGGCAAGTCTGGAGGCAGGTATTCAGGGGTTACACAAAAGTGCCAGATGTTGCAATCTTGGCCTGTCCCTTATGCATATAATTAGATACACATACTTTCATTTAGTAAACTGCTGTTCTATTTTCAACTGGAGTGGCCTAGCAAGGATATCAAGTATAGAGGAGGCAGAAAATCTCTTTTTCCACAGCTGATTTTTTGGAGATAATACACTTAAACATTTGACCTCCTCTGAGACACAACCTATACACACAAAAACACTATACCCTTGATCACTATTGAATTTACAAGAGAATTGACATTTTTAAAAAATGAGATTATTCATTATTCAAAACTAACTGAGAGTATAAAAATATCTGTTGTTGTTCAGTTGTTTTAATCTTGTCTGACTCTTTACGACCCCATTTGGGATTTTCTTGGCAAAGATACTGGAATAGTTTTGTCATGTCTTTCTCCAGCTCATTTTAATGATGGGGAAATTGAGGCAAACAGGGTTAAGTGACTTGCCCAGGGTCACATAGTTAGTGTTTGAGGTCAGATTAGAACTCAGGAAGACAATTCTTTCTGACTTCTGATCCAGTGCTCTAACCATTGAACCAGCTAGATTAGCTGTCTCTTTAAAAACGTAGAGGCAGATCATTTTTCCGCAATTTTTCAAATAGAGTATTGTTGTAAATATTATTTTAAAATTATCCTTTCCTTAAAAAAGAAAAAAAAACATAGAATCACAGATTTAAAGCCGGAAGGAATGTTAGGCCATATCACTTCCAATACCCTCACTGGACTGGGAGTCAAAATCTTGATTCAGACACTAATTAGAAATGTAACCCTGGCCAATTCACTTTAACTTCTCAGAAACAGTTTCTTCACTTGTAAAATGGGCTAATAATAACACCTACATCATACCTTGTTTGTAAAGATTGAATGAGATGAGATTTATGAGATGGTTAGCAAGCCTTAAAGTAATTCATAAATACTAGCCAGCAGCAGCAGCAGCAGCACCAGCACAAATGAAGAAACTAAGGTTTGAATGACTTATCCAGGTTCAAAGAAGTAGTTAGCAGTTGAAGTAGAATTTTAACTCAAGGCTTCCTTGTTTCTATGGCAAATGCCCTAGCAGTCATTAGGTGTCAAACAGCCTCTCAAATCAGCTATTATTGCCCTAGAGAAGTGTTTTTAATAAAAAAAATTTTTTGATGACTGTATTTAATATATTTGGTTTACTTTATAATCCTATATGTTATATTTTGTGTATTTAAAAATACTGTTCTGAGAATGCATCAAAAGGGATCCATGATAAACATACAAAAAAGTGAAGAACCCCTGTAGAAAATGATCGTTACATTCCTGGAGTCCTGGGGGTACAGGGGAAGATTCAATTAATTTCTGATGATCTACTTAAACACAAAATACAGAAAGATCTACCTAAAGAAATTGATATTTTTGTTCCTATCAGAATATAGCAGATAACCTCAGAATAGTATATGCCTAATAAATATCATCTGTATGATTTCTCAAAATCAAATGTCAAGAGTAAAGAGCAGTCACCATTACTTGTGAAAAAAAAAAAGGTACTTACACACTCACCCTTTCCCACTGAAATTGAGTTCTTTGAACCTCCATTAGGCCCCTGTATTTTATATGAAATTAAAGATGACCTGGTTAGGGCAAGGGGCCAGAAAAAGGGGACTATTTAGGATTACATAAGACTACTAATAATTTAGTTACACAAAATATTGGATAGGGTAGTGCAGGGAAGGAGGAAAAAAAAGTAACCCAATATGAAATTAAAATATTTATTTCAATTGGCAGCACTCCAAAAAGCATCCACCAAGTTTTGAACTACATTTAAATAAAACGAGCTTTAGGTTCAAGGAAATAAGTTGCTTTGCAGCTACAGTCAATGTTTTATATGGCTTTGTTTTTGTTTGCTCTTTTTTTTGTCTTGTTCTTAGAAAAGAAAGGTTGCTCCACAGTGCTGTTCAAGGAGGGTGGAGAGAGGGAAAAAACAGACTTTTTGTGTGTCTCAGTCCACGGAATTCAACTTAAACTCCTATTGCAATGGCCAAGAGAGAGGCCCTAAAAGGAAGATAAAAAGACTTTTGAGGGTAGTGGAAAACTTGCAGGACTTTTGGGACTCTGTACCCATTCCAGGGGTTATTGATGTGGGAGCACCATTATTAACTTGGGAGCTTTGTCTGCAGGATGAGCTGAGCATTCTTGGGTTTGGCTTTTGACATATTGTGTTTTTTGTGGCTCCACTCTAAAACTAAAGAAGAATAATCTGCAGATTGTTTAAAAAAAAAGTAACGTGAATCCTGCCAGGGAGTTAGGAAAGGGAAAATGTCTCTGGGTTCTCCATCAGGACCCACGCCAGGTGAAACCTTTCAGCACCCAAGGACATTAACACAAATGGCATACCTCTTGTCCACACACTGCAGTTTTATTCCAAAATAGCTATGATGTTTTGATTGTTATGGGAGTAAGTATGCATTTCTTTGCATGCACTGGTTATTTTCTTTTCTTTTTTCCCCCTCATTCCTATTTTTTTTAAAGCATGGTAATAATTCCAGCATTTTCTCACCGGTATTGTATTGCAGTGTTGCAGCCAAATTTTACGGTTGCAGAAAGCATTAGCAAGGCAAGCCAAAGAACACTCTGACTTTGATTTAATATGAAATTGAACATTGCATTTCCAACTATTTCCATCATTACAGTAATTATTTGGCATATTTTAGTTTTCACACTGACTATAAAAGGTTTCTATTTTCCAGAAAAAAACAAAACAAAACAGTAATGTGTCTGATATAAAGAGAACTTTGCTCACATCCAAAAGGGGCCAGTCAATCGACAGGACATTCTCATATCACTATTAGTTACATTCTTTAAAATACTGAACTTTTTTACTTATTCTTATTTACTCATTTCAAGAGGTTAAACAACTTATATAATTTTCACCTTTTTTTAGTTATAATTTCTTTTAAGGCTTTTTGAAGTAAAACTGTCCCTAAATCCCTTTCCAATGTATCTTGATCTCTTCAATATACGTGTGAGTATAAATGAGGTAAATAATCATTATAAATATTTTAGTGGAAAGAATGAGTTTATGGCTTCTTAAATGAAAGAGGATTTATTTCACAACTAAATCAATTAACTTTCAGACTAAGGCCAAGGAAAATCCTAAAAGTTAGAGGGGAGCAGTGAGAGAGAAGCAATCTTAATAGGATCTCTTAGTTTATAAAGAATCACTTTCGCTTTAGAAATTTACAAACTACTATCAGTCCATGACAAAATACTGAGCAAAATATCTCTAGCAATCCTGCTCAGAACACTAATCTTGAAGGAGCAGCAGATGAAATAGTCCAAGTGCAACCATCCAAAAGGAAACTATATAGTGAAGTTAGCATTCTTTCTTATTTAGCCAGAGCTCCCCTTTTTATTTCTTCTGATAAATTATGGTTTCTTTTCCATGACTCCTTAGGCTGTGATCCATGGGTCAGTGAATTATTTCAGAATCTCTAACTGGGAATAAAATATTAAAGACATGTGCTGACCGAATACTTTGTCGTCTACCATCAAAAACTGATGACATAGTGATTACATATGAAACTACTGAATGAGAAAGAGAAAGTAAAGAACCAAGCCAGGGACCTGCAAAAATCCACATCTGAGACCCAACATCTACCACAATCCTCTTCAAAAGAAACTGAAGGGGTCCTGCTACAGTCATCCAACCCCCCACCCCCACCCCATGTTCCTATTTAGTAACATGTGGCATATTCTATTTCTGGGAAGTCAAATTGCGTTAAGTCAGACAATGGAGTATGTGTATGTATGTATATGTGTATGTGTTGTGTGTATGTGTGTGTATGCATGCATGTATGAATGTAATGTGTATGTATTTCATTTAATACCTTGATTCTGGAGCCCTAGGATTGCTAGCAGAAGAATTTTCAGATTTTGTCTATGTATGCTATTTAATAAATTTGCTGACTCAATTGCATAGGAATAAAACCAATTATAAATGAGTCCATGATTTAGACATAAAGGGTGATATCATTAGCAAATGAGGAGAACAAGAAATAGTTTACCTGTCAGATCTATGGAGATTAGAAGAATTCATGACCAAACAAAAGACAGAGAGCATTATAAAATGCAAAATGGATAATTTTGTTTACACTGCATTTAAAAAGGTTTTGCACAAACAAAACCAATGTGAACAAGATTAGAAGGAAAGCAGAAGGCTGGGAAACAATTTTTACAGCCAATATTCCTGATAAAGGCCTCATTTTTCAAATATATAGAGAATTAAGTCAAATTTATAAGGATAGAAGTCATTCCCGAATTGATAAATGTTCAAAGGATATGAACAGGCAATTTTCAGATGAAGAAATTAAAGCTGTCTATGGTTATGTGAAAAAAATATTCTAAATCATTACTGATTAGGGAAATGCAAATTAAAACACCTCTGAGGTACTCCCCCTTAAACCTATCAGTTTGATTAATTTGAAAGAAAAGGAAAATGATAAATGTTGGAAAGGATGTGGGAAAATTGGGACTAATTGTAGTTGGTGGAGTTGTGATTCAGCCATTCTGGAGAGCAGTTTGGAACTATGCTCAAAGGGCTATAAAACTGTGCATATCCTTTCATCCGGCAATAATGCTACTAGGTCTCCATCCTGAAGCGATTATAAAAAAAAGGGAAAGGAACCCATCTGTACAAAAATATTTATAGCAACTCTTTTTGTGGTAGCAAAGAATTGGAAATTGAGAGGATGCCCATCAATTGGGGAATGGCTGAACAAGTTGTAGCAAATGAATGTAATGGAATACTACTGTGCTTTGAGAAATGATGAGCAATCAGATTTCAGAAAAACCTGGAAAGGCTTATATGAACTGATGCTGACTGAAATGAGCAGGACCAGAATATTGAACATAGCAACAGCAATATTATGTAATGATTGGCTCTGACTGACTTAGCTCCTCTCAGAACACAATGACACAAGATAATTCAAAAAGACTCACAATGGGAAATATTATCCACATCCAGAGAAAGAACTAGGAAGTCTGAATGAAGATTGAAGCATATTATTCTCACTTTTTTTTCTTTCTTGTGATTTTTCCCTTGTGCGCTGATTCTTCTTTTACAACATGACTAACGTGGAAATATGCTTAAAATGATTATACATGTGTAAGCTATATCAGATTGCTTGCTATCTTTGACAGGGAGAGGGTAAGTAGGGTGAAGAAAAATTTGGAACTTGAAATTTTATAAAAGTGAATGTTGAAAACTATCCTTACATTTAATTTGAAAAAATAAAATACTGTTAAGTATTTTAAATTAAAATAAATTAAATAAATAGGTAGATAGATAAACAAAAAATAGAAAAAAAAACATTCTTAGTTGCACGCTGTCAAACAAAAGTGGCCTACAGTTCATAGTTTTGTGATCCCTGAAAGAGAACATGGAATAGAGGATTTAATCAAAACTTGTATTTCAATACCATTTTTTCTGTTCAAGCAATCAAAATGTTAGAATCTCAGACAGATCTATAATTTTGTTGGTGTAGGTACTTTCTCCACCAATGCAGATCATACACTGCCTTGTAAAGCTTAACAGGTGTCCAATTATAATGTCGAAACCAAAAAAAGAAAAAAAAAAACTGTAAACGCTGTGACCAATGCAGTGAGGATCTCTGAGAAGGCCATATCTCTTTAGGTAGATTGGTCCTCATGTAACAGACAAACCTTATACCACAAAACCCATAATAACCACTCCATTTCAATACAATATCAGAATGTGTGTTCCACAGGCATAGCTTTTGAGAAAGCAGTTTTCACCCAGCACAATGAATTATCAGAGTACAAAAAGTGGCAGTTAGGTGGCACAGTGAATAGAGCACTGGCCCTGGAGTTAGGTGGACCTGAGATCAAATTCTACCTCAGATATTTAACCCTTAATCACCATGTAACCTAGGGCAAGTCACTTAACCCCAATTGCCCTGCCTTCTCCCCTCCATAAAGAAAAAAAAATTGCAATGAGCCATAAGAGTAGGATTTGGTGGAGTTGTAATGCCAAGCAAAGGCAACTTCCATGGTTCAGATTACCAGCATAGTAAACCCCATTTATTCAGCAAACATTCACAGAACAGAAAAAGTCAAAATACAGTGTAACTTGTTCCTTTAGCAAGTTCTCAATTCAATCCAGGTACTACTCCGCCCCTAGACAGTACATTCATTTAGTCAG
>JAQQSU010012208.1:0-11978 GCA_028627135.1 Pseudochirops cupreus
AAGAAAAGAGTCAGAGCAGAATGGAGGCAGAATCTCTCATTCCTTGGGCCCATGTACAAAATAATGCCATGACAGTAGAATATCAATTTGAATTATTTTAAAGATCAACTATTAGAGATTAATCTACTAGTTATAAATTGATAAAATCACTACTTCAAACCTAGCAATTTAGTACTGGAAGAATGAGTAACAAATTTTGGGATTACTCTAAAGGAAATGGATCTCCCTTAACTATGATTATATTAAATTAGCCTGCTTAAACAAAAAGCTATTTTGCATAGATGACAGCATCTCAGAGTTGGAAGGAACCTTAGAGCTCTCACTTTATCTTCCTCATTTTAGGTAAGGAGAAAACTGAGATCTAGAGGAATCAAGTGACTTAACCAAATTCTACTAAATGCCAGAGCTAGAACTAGAATTCCTGACATAAATAATGCTTGTTCTGTTGCACATAGAACTAAGGTTCAACCAAGTAATCCTTCAACCAAGTAATCCTTTCATTTATGCTTTTTTGCTAACTATGTCGGCCAAATTTTCAAAAACAAGGACTTCCTAATGAATGAAGATGTTGAAGCCTTGGGGCAATTCCATTATTGCCAAAGGAATCTTGGGATTCAAGGTTCTTAAGGAACAGTATCATAGCACAGCATGTAGGTCTTAGAAGCCTGCCTTTGAAGTCAGACTTCTTGCTTCTGTCATGTAACTGTTGTGTGAGAATGGGCAAGACAATAAGCCTCTCAATGCCTCTGGCAACTCTTGAAGAGATTTCACACTGAAAAATTACTTACCCTGTCGAAATCATAGGTCTGGAACAACAACAAAAAAAGACTTTTCCAAAATAATATGCCCAAGTTTCTGTATCTACCATGTTGTTATTATATTTTATTTGCATTTTATTATATTTATTATATTGTATTATATTTAATTGTATGTCATCAATCATTTGATGACAATATTGACATACGATATTATGACATTGCCATTATGATATCTGGCAATACCATTTACTTTTTTGGAATACACACATATAAACTATACAGGTAATGAGACATTGCAATCTGACTACATTTACATTTCTTGTTATTTATCTAGAGTTAGATGACCTTTCATCTGATTTATGAAATGTTGAAATATGAAAATAGAATAATCTACATAAATACATGGATTAATATAACTGTTGCATGTTTTCTACTTCTTATTTAGCTTTCAGAATTTCTTATAAATTGGGCTTATAATAAACTTTTGATTATTTAGATAAGTACTTATTTTATCTCCCCTGCTAGACTGTAGACTTCTTGAGGACAAAGGATATATCTTCTTTGTGGTTTTTATTCCCAATGTTTAGCACAATACCTATATATGGTAGATGACTAATAAATTTTCATTTAAATTTAAATGAAACGGCATAAAGGAAAATTTTAGCTCAATATAAGGGGGAAATTCCTGATAATTAAGTGTATCCAAATGTAGCAGAGACTAGTTTTGTGGATCAAAGGGTAGTCCATCCCTCTCACACCCACTAAATTCTTGAAATAGGAGTGGGATAATTTGAATGTTCGCTTGTTACAACTGTTATAAATGGAATTTTTGTTCAAATATGGTTTAGTTTGGATGATCTCTGAGGTTACTTCCAACATTAAGATGCTATGTAAGAATCTATGTAAGAAAATCTAAGTACTGAAATAGACTTAGCAGATAAATAGTGAAAAGCCTCTGGTATAATATGAACTGTATGAGCACAATCCTGACACTATCCACCATATGTTTTCTTTTTTTTTAAATTCATGAACATTATTATCCTACCATCTTTCTAGTTAGTAAAACTAACCGCATTCTGATTACTATGGACTAAATTGAGAAGTAAATCATCTAGTGGTTACATTTAAGACAAATAAAAATGACCACCTATAACACAGTGAGGTGTTTTACATGATATTTTATTATGTTTACATTTTCTTGTGTGTATTTGGATATTTTCATTGCTTAAGTTACTAGCTTTGGCAAGTTACTCTATTTTCATGCTGTTGCCAGACTATCATGCTAGGAACTTGCCTGCTTAGCTGTGACATGGTGGGCAAATTGATGAGTAACATCAATCTTGCAACAGTGGGACTTTTATGAGGCTTCCAGCTTAGATATACTTAGCAATAATACAGTCAAGAACTGACACTGATTTAATCTAGCTACTTGGAATTGGAGAGTTAGATATTGGGAAATAGGCATAGAATTATCCTCATCCAGAGTAACTCTCACTTGGGTTTTTACAAACCCTAAGCAGGTCATTGATTAAAACCTCATTGGTTAAAAGGGGGGGGCGTGTTGAGGGGTTGTATTTGATTACTTCAGAGCTCTTCCATGTTAAAAGCTATCACATGATTGAGAGAACATATTTATTTTATGAATAGAAAAATATCCCCTTGATTTAAAGCTGTAGACCCCATGACCCTCATGGAGACTGAATAGAGAAGGAAAGTCTTTTCATTAATAGGGCAAGACATTTTCTATTAAAAACTGATTCCTGCTTTGGGAAAAACTCAGTGCATTCATGGAATTTCAGAACTGTCAGGGTATAGAATACAGAAAATAGAAACAACTGCACCACACTTGAAAGAATAGCTAAGGAATAAATTTAGATCCTAGTAAGAAAAATAAAATATGAATTAGAGCACATAACATGACGACCAACAGTGATATATGAGCTTCATTATCTAGTTTTTCTGGGGTCTTTGTTTTGACTAATCTCTTTTCCCTTCAGTTTAAGTTAGGACTGAGAACTGTTTAACTCTGTCCTACTTTTCTTCTCATCCATAGCATACAATAGTAGGGAATATCATGACTCCTCAACTTCTTTGTGGATAGAGGTAGGTAGAAAGCACTTTTCTGGGAAGCAAAGTATCAGTCAGCAATCTTGTTCTGCTGGGAGATGGTGAATGAGTGTGACCTTATATCAAGGAAAGACCATTCAGGTCCAGGAAAGCTAATCTATAGTTTATTTTGCCCCCTTTTAAAAGTAATTGTATACCTCATGTTTTTAGGCCTGTACCTAGGGATTCTATTTTCATAATTTTGGTAGAGTTGCATCTTTTTGGAGTGTTACAAATTTCCTGAGGGTTACTATAAGACTAATAAATACCAACCTATACTACTATATGTTTGGAAGGTTGTCATTATTACAATATAGATTCTGATATTTTTTCCTTATAATCCACCTACCTTATCATTTTCATTAAATAATTCTCTCTAGAGCAAAACTGTGACCTTACATTGTGGGGTTCAGCTTCCAGGATGCTAATGGCCAAAGCAGATAAGTTTGTGAGAATATAGGCTCCCAATAGACTTGAGATTTAACATGCTCTGTAGCAGCTTACAGAAAACGCTAGTTGTGTTATCTCAAAACTACTCCTCTACTTCAGGTCCAATAAAAGGACAAAGGGAAAAATTCTTTTTTTTTTTCTAAATTTATGTATTTTCTTGTTTCATCATTCATTTCCACGAGATTTTGAGTTACAAATTTTCTCCCTGTCCCCCACCCACCACCCCAAAACAGCCATCCCACTGTATAACCCCTCCCCCAATCTGCTGTCTCCTATGTCCTCTCCCATCGCCCCTCTGACTTTCCGGTAGGGCAAGATGGATCTCCCTACCCCAGTGCCTGTATATGTTAATTCCCAGTTGCATGCAGTTAATAATAATAATATATATATATACATATATACATTTTTAACATTTGATTATAGAACTTTAAATTCTAGATTCTTTCCCTTCCTCTGAGGGAAAAATTCTTAATGACTTAAACTGTCCCCAAATTGCCTGCACTTTCATGGAAGGCAGTTATTTCCTGTCTTAAATATCTGCAAACAGAGACTTAATGATCAGTTGTCAAAGCTGTTGTCAAAAATGATCATCTGTCATAGTGCCTTGCACTTAGTAGATGCTTAATCAATGTTTATCAAATTTATGCTTCAGGGAAAGGGGTCAAGTACGTAATATTTGAGGTTCATTTGGATTCATTCAGCCTATCTTTTAATTTATCACTTACTGACATTTATGAGAATTTCTCTGCTGAAAAAGTTAGAGTTGAAATTGAGTTATATTAAGTTTAGTTTATCTTACTTTTTGAATGTCTTTCCAGGCATGCTTCTTAACATCCAAACCACCATTTTTTGTTTGTCTGGTTTCCCTTCATCATTTAGCCCCTAAAGTCCTTCTAAAGACCAGATCAGCAAGACAGTACAATAACTTTTTGAAAGTAATCAGAAAGGTCCCCAGGAGCATTAAAGGTCCTCCTGTGCTGTGTTTTTATTGCAATTTTTATTTTCTGCCTTACTCTTGCCCATCATATACCTCAAAAAATATTCGACAGTGATTGTTTTCTGTTTCTGGTTTGTGTTTTTCACAGACCTCATCTGGAGAATGTTTTCAACCTAAAGAATTATTCATTTTATTTGTCACTTTAGTCAATAGTTTTCACTTGGGGATATCCCCCCCAAGGGTTGCTATGTGAAGAATAGGAAACACCACATGTATATTCATGTATTTTTTCATATTATTTACACTTTGCAACACTAAATCACTTGGTTTACTCTCAGACAGGAAGCATGCAATAGGAAAGGGTAGCTACATCAAGGATGTAATGGGAAAGGTGCCACACTACATTGCTCTATCTCCAGTGGTACTAATTGATTTAGACTTTGTTTTTTCTCCTATCAATTGACTTGGATAACTAGTTAATAATTTGTTAATGTTTACTTTACGGGTAATCAGTTGATCTCTTAATTAAAACTCTTGATCTTTTCTCTGCCCCCAGACATTTTTTAAGCCTTTTTCAATATTTAGACAGAGACTAGATCTATTTTAGGATTGTTTATGTGACTTTCATATTTACTTTTTAAAATTTTGTTTTGGTGTGATAAATTTCAGGAGAGCAAATGCTTGCACCTTTTGGATCAGAAGTCAGAATTATGTCCAAACTGGTTATTCTTCATGGAAAGTATATTCTTTCAGGTCCTAAATCACACGTTTTGGAACAATAATAACGGCAAACAATGTGGATACTTCTTTTTGTATAATAAACTGATCCAATGCAGAACTATAGAATGAAATATATTGTATATATCACTCAAAGCTACAACTAAAAGTTTGGCTCTACTGTATGAAGAAAGCAATATCAGTTGTCTGTCTTACTATTAGTCTGAACAACTGAAGGATTCTGTCTAGCTACCGTCTATGGAAATCAGCCAAGGAACTTTTCCAGACACTTCAAAGATGGATTTGGAGCACTAATACTCAATACAATAAAGTATAATCTAATACAAAGACAACAAATGACTCAGTAGTAAATTAACATATGAAATAAACAGCTTCATCATATTCTTCCCATCAATTTTATCAAGATCATGGGGATATTTTAAAAATACATGTTAATAGATAATAAACAAATAATAAAAGGAGATGGACATTGTATTCTTTACACACAACAGTCAATTGTGTGAACTTGAAGGTGTGTTCTGCTATAGAAATCATTGTTCAAAGGGCTATGGGCAATAATGGTTGATAAACATAATGCTCAGCTGATATTTGACTCATGGCATCCAATAAATCCAGCCACTGGTGAGCAATCAGGAACTTTGGATCTTGGACTTAATTCCTCCTCCTCCTCACAGCACAGGTTATGGACTCAGATCCAGAACTTTGATAATCTGGTCAGTACTTTTGATGTCCTGTTGGTGGTGCTACCAACTACTTCTCACTGTGAAACAGTGATTTGTGAAACAAGTGTACAGATGATTGAGGTAGAGAGTTCTCTGCCCTACTCTCCATCTTACCTCTTCTGCTCCCTACCCCCATCTGTGACCATGAGCCCTAAAATTCAAGTTCCCAGGAGCAGAGGTATACCATTCCTTCACTGCCTCTAAATCAGGGGTTCTTAGATTTCAATGTGTTCATAAACTTGAAGGAAATTATCTTTACTTTTTCTAAGCCCTAGCTAAAATCTAGCATTTTCTTCAAAGATGAGTTTTTAAAAATTTTAAGTTCTTCTGAAAAAGGGTCCATAAATTCCACCATCCTGTCAAAAGTCTCCCAGACACACAACAAAGTTATGAACCCATATTCCAAGTTGTTAACTTTTCCAGGCACTTCTTTCTTGCTGTCACATTTATCACTTTAGCTTGCAAACCTTTCAACCCTATCTGGTAGCTAAAGCCCCTCCATTCTAATCAGTAGGGAGGGTGAGAAAGGCGGAAGAAGAGAGACACAGAGAGAAAAAGTAGTGCTACATATTTTTCAGACTATTTTCATTCCATAGTTATGGAAATCTCTTGCATTAGCCCCATTTTATTTAATATAGGTTTTCACTATAAACATATACTATTATATTCTAGAGATTACAATAAAGTGAGAACTAGAAGCTACGATGATTTTCCTTATTGTTAAATGAAACAATTATCCAAAAAACAAGAAATCTATGACCTTTGTGCTTTTATTGATTAGAAGTCTTCAGCTTAGTACAGTGTGAAGTATCTTTTCTAAATCTAAGACAGTACTACTTTCCTCCATGCTGAGATTGTGATCTGTGACAAATTTGTACTAGACACTCCAAAGATGGCAAAGAAAACACATACATGCACACACACACACACACACACACACACACACACACACACACAAACCTGAAAGTACAAATTGTAGAGCTGGGGCTGAAATCTCTTCAGCATAAGTCATCACAATTTAAGATTTATTGCCTAAAATGCTTTAGAGATGAAATGCTAATGAATGTTGAGCTTCCATGCTTTATGTACACTTCCCTTTTTAAATTTTGTTTTCAGTTTGTTCTATATTATTATTTTATATACATTTTGATTGCCTACATACTAACTTTTCTTTTGTAAAATTGTAATAAACATATATATGACACATATGCACACATATATGTGTGCATATTGAAAAATGATTAAATATTTGCTTATAACTCAACTTAGAAGATAAAGAGTCAGTTTGATCAGCCTCTTCATTCATTAGCAGAAAGGACAGTAACAAATAGTGATAACAAATGTAGGTGATTAATATCAAAAAAAAATCTATCAACTCTTGTGGTGAAGTTTTCTTATGTTTAGAATATTTAATCATGTTTGAGCTTTGAAGAAATATAGAAATACAAAGTAAAAAGCCCAATTCCAGTATATTTCTCATTGGGATTCATATTATTAATGGAAGAGCAAGGCTATTATGTTTGCTTTGTATGAATGTTTTAGCTTTTGATAATATGAAACTTTATAAATTGAAATGACATCTTGAAAGTGTGCATAGCACAAATTGGAAAGGTAAGAGATTTATTCCAGAGAAAAATAAATACATTTAATAGGCAAAAAGCCAATTTTTTTTTCAAAATTCACATCTGTGCTATGGAAAAAAAATTCTTTCATTGTTGTATTCTTTGCATTAAGCAACTTATATATAAAGTTAAATAATAATATATGAAACATGTAAATATCCTCATTAAGTAGGAGAAACATTGGTGTTCTCTGTAGCTACTGTTATGATTAAAATGAGGTTTGACAAAGAATGGTTCCACTGGGTTCCTTCCACTTATTGATAATCTAGTGGAAAGGAGATTTGCCTAGCTTGTGTAAAAAACATCTTTGTGATCTTTTAATTGAATAACTAAAAGCTCCTTTTGCATTGAGAGTAGGTTAAATAACATATGTAGAGCAAGACACCTAATTATATGTGTACAGTACATTTTAGAAGCTGGTATGAGAAAAGATTTGTTACTTTGCAACCCTATTAATGGCAATGTCACATTAAGAGAAATTTTCAATGACACATTGTATAATGAAAATTATATAATGTGGGGGTTTATATTAGACTCTGCATTGACTCAGGTCACTTAATGTCAGGATGACATTCCAGTCTACAGGAAGTACTGCAAAATGTGTCCTCTCATGCAATTTGGACACATCATATTTCAAAGACAATCATTCCTATCAAGAAATGTGAGTGGGCAGTTATATATTATGTTTCAAGGTTGCACAAGAATAATCAACTTTGTAAAAGAGGCAGCACATTAACGGAAATTGTGTAAAACTGAGATGACATCAGCGAGGAGTGTAGAGCCTATATTCTTGGAAAACACTCTTTCTCCAGCTAAAGCAATTCAAAGCGTTTTTGAGCCGAAAGAAGAAATGGCCATTTTTCTTCGTCATAATATTAGAAATGAAGCAAATTTGCTTTATATCAAAAATTTCCTCCTGAAACTATATATTTCAGTGATGTTTTTGAAAATACTCTAAATAAATTAATGCAATCTCTTTAGATTTATACTCTGATCCATAAAGATTTGCTGTTGTTAAATTGTTTCCATCATGTCTAACTTTCCATGACCCGATCTGAGGTTTTCTTGGCAAAGATATTGGATGGTTTGCCATTTCCTTCTCCAGCTCATGTTATAGATAATGAGTAGAGGCAAACAGGGTTAAGTGAGTTGCCCAGGGTCACACAACTAGTAAGCATCTGAGACTGGATTTGAACTCAGATATTCCTGACTTCAGGATCAGCTTTCCATCCACAGAGCCACCTAGATGCCCTCCATAGAGAGTGACTACACTTATAAAAAAGTTAGAGCTATGGATAATAAATTTACAGAATAATATGTTTTTTCTGCAGCTGAGATTTTGTTGGTATAGAAGGTTCTGGTCAAGGAAATTTATGAATTCAGATCAACTCTTCTGCTATTTTTTAGTCTTAAGCCTCCAAGTCCTGGAGGCCCTGAGATGTTTAGTGACCTACCTACAGTCACACTGCTAGTACGTCTTAAAAGTAATGCTTAAATTCAAGTGCTCTTGACTGTGAGGCTAGTTCCCTATTCACTATATCACTGGTTCTCAAACTTTTTGGTCTCAGGATCGTTTATAGTCAACTTTTTTTTTAGAATCCCCTCCCCTTAACAAAAGAACTTTTGTTAATGTGAATTATATCTATTGAAATTTACTGTATTTGAAATTCAGCTGCATAAGCAATATCATGAAAATAGTTTTAACCTTGCAAACCTCCTCAAAGAGTCTTGAGGAATCCCCAAGGGCTCTTGCATCATGCTTTGAGAACTACACTATATCACTCTGTCTCTCTTTATTAGACTTTCCAAATTAAAAATCAAAGCAAACAAACAAACAAAAAAACCCAGAATGACCTGTCATGCAAATCATAGAAGAAAATAAAGACTTTGCTATTAAATACTTGAAAGACCAAAATACAAACCTATCCTTTTGTTATCACTGAGACTGATTCCCTTTATCTAGCTCTGTTCTTCTTAGAAAAGAAACCTAGTACTGGATATCCTAGTCATGAAACTGATTACTCATTTGAAAAACTATGAAAAGATCTCTTCCTTAGGTGCATTTTTTTGTTTTGCTTTTTTTTTTTGGAGGGCAATTGGACTTAAGTGACTTGCCCAAGGTCACACAGCTAGTAAGTGTTAAGTGTCTGAAGCTGCATTTGAACTCAGGTCCTCCTGACTCCAGGGCCAGTGCTCTTTTCACTGCACTACCTAGCCTGCACTATCTAGGGCATTTTAATCCCCCTGGCTCCTAATCTGTAAGCTAAAGCATTGAACACAACAAGACAAATCAGAAATGTGTTTTATGAAGGGTACGTAAAACCAAGTGAAAAAATATCGAATCACCTACAGTCTGTGAATGGTAGACTTGGCACTCAATCAACCGGAGAAGTTATATATGGTCCCTACAGGACTTTGAGATAATACCACATTAGTGTAGTGCCCTTATAGGGAAGACTAGTATACTTTTCCATTTGCAAATGTAATATGAAATTTCCATTTTGAATTATACTACTCCAAAAAAATTTTTTTCAAAGATTTTGGTGTTGAGCATTACTCATTTGGCACAAAATTAACAAGAAAAAAGGGTACAGGCTGCAACTCATAAATATAAATGTGTGTCCTGTGGTTCCTATAAGACAGTTTGTATAAACTTGTAACGCTTCCAGGAAGCACGAAAATCTTTATTTTTGCATTTTGTTTTTAGTGGGGGCTGGTGAAAAACAAACAGAGTTAGTCACTTATTAGCTTAATTTCTCTTCAATTTATTTGGTACATTGGATATTCAGTTATTTAAAGAACTAAAAGCATAAAAATTGGAAACCTTTCATTCTAGTATCCTCTTTATGCCCAGCAAGATGTTAATAATGCCTTTGTCTACCTGCGTTCCAAAATTTTCCAATGAGTCAAAAAAATGCCCAAAAAAGGTGGGGGGTGGGGCATAACAATCATCTGCAAATGTGTTGGATAAACACTGACCAGGAAAAGCTTCATTTTTAAATGCATAGGAACATCTCCTGACTTCCAATCCATATGAATATATGAAAACTGATGAATATGCCCTGAAAAAAATATTTCAAGAATATTCACCCATATTCAATATTTAGCTCTCCCTTAGATATGAGATGTTGTCTTACCCTTTAGGGTTGTATTGTACATCTTGACAATATTAATGGCAGCTCATCTGATACAATTTGTTTCCTTAATTTTTAAAGCAATAAAAAAGCATTGCAATTCCAAAAAGAAAAGAGATCTAGCCATGTGTCAGGGTTCTCTACTATTTAATGTTTCCGTAAACAGGAGTAACTTTCTACAACGAATGATCTCTTGTTTTTTGGAATTACGTAACTATAGTGGAACCATATTTGATACAGAGGATAGATTCTAAAATTATTTCATAAAGCAAAGAGTACATATACTCACAATTACCCATAAAAATTCTTTTTAAGTTGTCTGTCTTTGAGTCCTTTATCAGAAGATTATCCTTCAGATGAAGGTTTGAGTAGTACGTAAAGACCAAAATTCTTTCTTGCAATACATTGCCATTGATGGGCACTCAATTATCTTTTATGTCTTCTAGCCATAAGCCAATGCCATTTCCAACTGTGCCAATGTTTTTTTCCACTTTTAATTAGCTGGTAATACCATTAAGTTCTTATTCTAATAGAGACTAATTTAAGGGAATTTTTTTTGTCTTCTCAATTAGTAGCTATATGGAGATGGATACAGCTAACCTAAGGCTTAAAATGTTGAATCTTATCATTCAAACCAAACACCATCTACTTCTTACACACACACACACACACACACACACACACACACACACACACACACACACACACACAGAGTTCTTTATGCCCACACCTGGAAGAAGCAATAGGTTGACTCCCCACCATGCAGCATGTGCAGAGCTGGTTTCCTCCTCATAGAATGGTCATTTTCCTCCATCACAAAGGCTTGGCTAAAGCTTCAGGTATGAGATAAACCCACAGTGTCCTTATCTTTGTGAAACAAACAGAACATGCTCTATAGTGTTGCAACATACCTAGAGATTTGGGCTGCAAGAGTAACAAGCAAATTTATGTTTGTGACCAGGGAAATCATCATTCCTGTCAAATTTTTATCACTGAATTTGCAGGAGTTAAATGGTGTGCAATGTGATGATATTATATACCTGTCATTGTAATAGTATATTAAAAAGCATGACATTTATAGGAAAATGGAAGCCAGGAGCCAAGAGGGAGGCATAGAAGAAGGAAAATACCATGAGTTCCCACCATAACCACCTCAAATACCTATAAAATATGATTCTAAACAAACTTTAGAGCTACAGAAACCAAAAAGTGACAGACAAAAACAAATCTCCCACTGAAAGCAGCCCAACAGGCTGGCAGGAAGGATCCATCACAGCAGGCTGGGAGCCCAACTTGGAGCTGGGAGCCTACAGGATTAGTCCCAGGGTGGCCCTGATCAGCAGTGGTTGGAGGGACTTTGGGAGAGTAGAGCACCAACAGCTGTGGTCATTTCCAGAATTATCAAGCCATAAATGCCAAAGGCAAGGTAAAAGGTCAGTGTGGACTTTGGGAACAGGGGCACTGAAAGTGCAGTCCGGCCTCTGCTCCCAGAAGGGAAAAGCAGCTCAGGC
>JAQQSU010012209.1:0-11978 GCA_028627135.1 Pseudochirops cupreus
TTTAAAAACACAAATGTCCATTGTTACTTTTTGTTGAAATTTGATGATTCTCAGAAATTTATTATTAGAACACGTTGTGATAGTTTCAGACAGCCTTTATGTGGGTTTCTTCTTTTTCTGGGTATCTTGTTCAATTCTCTATCTCTGTCCTCTATCTGTCTGCTCATCATTTCTTATAGCACAATAGCATTTCATTACAATCACATACTACAACTTGTTCATCCATTCCTCAATTTTTAATTCTTTGTCACCACAAAAAGAGCTGCTATAAATATTTTACTCTTTGGGATACAGACCTAGTAGAGTTATTGCTGGATCAAAGTATACCTTGCATTTTTAAAAACACAAATCTCCATTGCTACTTTTAGCTGAAACTAGATGATTCTCAGAAATCTACAATTAGAATACATTGGGCTGGTTTCATGCAGCCTTTATATGGGTTTCTTCTTTTATAGGTATCTTGTTCAATTCTCCATCTCTATCCTCTATCTAAAAATAGGGCTAAAGACATAGAGTGTGGGCAAGATTATAATAAAGAAAGATGAGTTATGATTCCTTTTTAAAATAATATTTCATTTCCTTCAATTATGTGTGAAAGCAGAGCTATGATTTCAACCTAAGCTTTAGGGCTGTGTGATTTCATGCATGACACTGGTACATTTAGGTGTCTACTTGTACACATCCCACTTCCATCAAGAAGTTTCATGCCCTCCAGTTACCTACACACATTTTAATGTCCCTATAACTAGAACTCTTAATGGGGATCATTTTGGATAAAATCCTTACCTGCTGTATAGACACAGAGTCAGTTACAATATCTAATTCTTTCACTGACTAGTAATACAAACAGTTAAACTATGACCCTTCATCTCCTTGGCTTTCAGTAGTGCTGTGTGGGGATGGGGTTTGTGAGAGAGCATGAGGAGAGGGTTCTGAGCTAGTAGCCATGGGCAGTCAGGTAAAATTACTGTAACCTTGGGTGAGGGAGCATCTAAATTCTATTGTTCTTCCAAAAAGCTTTTTATATTATTACCTACCTAAAATAATTTTAATAAAAAGTGTTACTGTGGGATAGGGAAGATTATTTTATCCTGGTTAGCTGTCTGGCCACATTGAAATAGCAGGAAATATGACAGAAATCCAATTGGCAGCTGAGTCTCAACATAGGTAACTACAAGGGAAAACCCTTATGGAAAAGTAATTCCAACCATAAGTACAGAATAATGAATGGCAGGCTGTCCAATATGATTCAAGAAAGGAATCTAGGCAACACTGAATAGTGTTTGAAGGAGTCATCAGTCTAATGTATGGCATTAAACAAATTATAAAATATGTTTAATTTGTCTTCCTTACTGTAAAAGTGAATTACTCTTTCTTTGTCCATTCCCATTCTCCTCTCTTTCAGCAGTAGCCAAACATTCATCCTTCTGCCTCAAAAGCCTTAATTTCTCATGCTGTCTTTCCCCTATTATTGAAATCTGCTTTCAGGAAAGGGTATGTTATGCAGTGGAGAGAATGCTGGATTTGGAGCGTAACATCATCTTTTCTGGTGAAACCTTCTTTTACAACTCCCTGGTTTCTTCCCAGAACTGCACACTCAGAAGATGAATCAAAGAGATAAAGGGAAGTGCTTACAACCAAAAATAAATAAATATAAGGAGAAAGAGGTGGAGTGTCATAAAATGTTGCATGGACAGGAAATTTTAAAGACAAACTGGACCATTTGGCTAGTTCCTTCTGAAGACAACGGGTTAGGGCAGGACTTCCAAGAGCTCCAATTATCATATAACTTGCTTTGGAAAAGGAATTATCTTGTACTGTAATGGACTCCTTAACCATTTGACAATGTCTATGAATGTCTAATGGTAAAATTCAAGGCCACAGAGGTAAGGAAGTAGGGGGCAGACATATATTTCCTTTGCTCCTAAATTCACACAGCAAATGAGACCAAAGAGAGAGTTCACAGTAAAATCAAGGGTTGTGAGAACAATTCTCCTGGGTAGTGAAATGTCCAGTTAATATAAATAAACTGCAGAAATGTTTTCTGAGTGACCTAAAAATGGATGGTAAATTTTACTGTGGGCAAAGTGAGATAAACTGTGATTATAGAATAATGCACTCCAAAATCTCAGTTATGCCTCAGAGAAAGGACTAAAGTCACTAAAAGCCATTTACAGATTCAAAAAATCTCAAAATGGGAACAGACTTCAATGGTCATCTATTACAAACCTGATCTCAACAAAAGTCCCCTTTACAAAATATTTATACTTAGTCATTCAAGTGATGATTGAAGACTTTTAGTGAGTCAGAACCATTGCTTCCCAAAGAAGCTTACTCAATTTTTGAATTGCTCCAATTATTAAGGAATTTTTCCTTACATTGAACCCTTTCTACATAGCCCTAAATATCCCTTTCTACAACTTCCACCTGCTACTCCTAGTTCTGTCTTCTGAGACCAAGTAGAACAAATCCAATTCCTCTTCCATACAACATTGCTTTAAATTGTGGAGGGTGTTTTTGGTCTTTTTGGAGGGAGAAAGGCAGGGCAATTGGGGTTAAATGACTTGCCCAAGGTCACATGGCTAGTAAGTGTTAAGTGTCTGAGGTCAGATTTGAACTCAGGTCCTCCTAACTCCAGGGCCAGTGCTCTATTCATTGCACCAGCTAACTGCCCCACTTTATATTGTTGAAGACAGGTATGATTGCTTTACATTTCATCTTCCCTAGCCTTAATAGCTGTAGTTCCTTCAATTCATCTTCATATGGTGCTACCTAAATGCCCTTTGTAACTGTAGTTGCCAGCAGGACTGCACTGTTTCTCTTTCCCCTGAGCTGAATCTATTAATATGTAGGACCTGATTCAGAACAAGGCTAAGCCTTCCAGCTGGTCAACTTAGAATGAAGTAAGCTGCTGTCTACTGCAACTCCACCCAGGGGCCAGGATTATAGCTGTGATGAGTGGTCCCAGAGTGGTGTCTGAAGCCTGGAAAGTGGAAGAGGGAAGCAAACATAATATTCTCTTGATCATACAGCATAAGGCCTAGTGAAAGTTTGTAGCTCACCCAGCTTCTTCTGGGATCCCTGAAACCACAGAAATCAATACTGAGAGGACCATAGATAATACAGACTAAGATCATACCAGACCATGTCAGTAGTGCCAGAAATACACCAAGGCTGGCCCTAACACACAGTCCCAATCCAGGAAGAATGGTTGGAAAAAGATGAGTAACCAACAATAAAAATATGAACTGCTCTTTTTCCAGTAATGTCCAAGATAAAAACTGAGGAGAATAACTCTGAAACATCTATAAGAAAAGTCACAAAGAATAATTCAGTTTGGGAAGAAAGTAAGAATAAGAATCTATAATTGGATACTTGGCGAGAAAAGAAGAAGCTTTCATAATTTCTTTTTATTTAATTTTTAATTTATGAAGTGAAACAAACATTTCTATGACATATTAGAATAAAAAAGGCAATTGCACATGGATCTGAAAATCTATTCCGTACAATTTGCTGTTCCTTTTAAACATGTAATAAAGTTATCATTCAACTTTCTTTCCTCCCTTTTATTTTCTTCCCTCCCTTTACTCTAGAGATGGCTACCATTAGACATATATACAGATATATTATATATAATGCACATATGTAAAGTTATTCTATACATACTTCTATTGGTCAGTTTTCTACAGACGCAGGGAGTGTCTTCTCTTATATGTCCTTTGTAGTTAATTTGTGTATTTGTAATAGTCAAAATAACTTACTTGTTAAAAGTCATTTTGGAAACAATATAGCTATTACTATATACAATGTCCTCTTGGTTCTGCTCATTTTGCTCTTCATTATTTCATGCAAATGTAGCAATGATTTTCTACAATCAATGAGGCCATCTTTTTTTTTTTTAATAGCAGCATAGTATTCCATTACGACCATATAGCAGAACTAGTTTAGCTATTCCTCTATGGCAAGGCATTCCCACAACTTCCAGTTCTTTTCCACAACAAAAAAAGATGCTATAAATATATAGGTTCTTTTATTTTTCCCCTAACCATCTTTGGAAATAGAGGCAACTAGGTAATGCGTTAAATGGGGTATTGGGCCTGGAGTAAGGGAGATCCGAGTTCAAATATGACCTCCAACATTTACTAGCTGTATGACCCTGGGCAAGTCACATAAATCTATGTTAGTCTCAGTTTCCTCAAGTATGAAGTGGGGATAATAAAGGCACCTACCTTGCAGGGTTGTTGTGAGGATAAAATGAGATATTTTTAAAGTGTCTGGTACATGGGTGGGGAATCTACAGCCTCAAGGCCACATGTGGCCCTCTAGGTCCTTGAGTGCAGCCCTTTGACTGAATCCAAACTTTACAGAACAAATCCCCTTAATAAAAGGATTTGTTCTGTAAAACTTGGACTCGGTCAAAAGGCTGCATCCAAGGACATAGAGGGTCACATGTGGCCTTGAGGCTGCAGCTTTCCCATCCCTAGTCTAGTAGGTTCTAGGCGTTAAATAAGTACTTGTTTTCCCCTCCCTACTTCTCTTCCTTCCTTCCTTCCAGTATTCCATAATATTTGCAACTCCATGAATCATACTTTTTTCAGTCATTCCTCAAATGATGGGCACTACCATGGTTTTCAGTTATGTGCTACCCATAGAGAACTGATATAAATATTTCTACATATAGGCCTTTTTCACTTTCTTTTAGCATTTTGTGGTATAAGTCTAGTAATCTTAGTGATGGATCAAATGATATATACTGTTTGGTAACTTGTTGGACATAATTCTGAATTGCTTTCCAGCATGTCTAGATCAATTCACAATTACGTCAATAGTGCTTTAAAATACCTCTTTTCCCGCAGCCACTACTCCAGCAGCTCTCATGTTCCTTTCTTGAGTCAACCTTGCCAATTTTATAGGTATGAGGTAAAACCTCAGAGTTGCTTTCACAAACATTTCTCTAATTAGTGATTTGGAACATTATTTCAAAAAGTTATTGATAGCTTAGATTTCTTCCCTTAAGAGCTGCCTGATCATATCCTTTGATTACCTATCGATTTGGAAATGACTTATTATTATAAATCTAAGCCAATTCTTTATAAATCATACATATCAGAACTTCATAAAATAATTTTGTGGCAATACATTTCCCCAGTTATTTGTTTACTTTTTAATCTTAGTTGTATTGGTTTTGTTTGTACAAAAAACTTTTTAATTTTAGGCAATCAGAATTGTCCATTTTATCTTCTGTGATTCTCTCTATCCTTTGTTTGGTCATGAATTCTTCCCCTATCCATAAATCTAAACCATAATTTCTTCCTTGTTCTTCTAATTCATTTATATGACCTTTTATATCTAAGTCACATCTCCATTTGGAGTTTGTCTTAGTAAATAGAGTTAGGTGGCAGTCTAAATCATATCTTTTGCCAAACAACTTTCCGATTTTCTCAAAAAAATTTTGTTGAATCGTGAGTCCTACCCCAATATCTGGAGTTTTCAAGTTAATCAAAGCCTAGGTTACTGTGCTCATTTGCTTCTGTAAGTTATACAAGTAATTATGTTCCACTGAATGACTTCTATTTTTCAACAAGTACTGAATTTTCTGATAATTACTCCTTCATATTATAGTTTGACTGGAGAAGGAAATGGAAAATCAATCCAGCATCATTTGCCAAGAAAATCCCTTGAATACTATTGGCATGCTATGCTCCATGGGGTCATGAAGAGTTGGACACAACAGAATGATCAAACAAGGATAGTTTGAAATATGTTACTTCAGAAGAATTACATTATTAATTTTCTACCTTCATAAAGTAATTCTTTAGTAATTTGATTGGTATGTCAATGAATAAATAAATTGGTTTAGGCAGTATTCCCATTTTTACTATATTGGATCAGCTCACCCTGAGCAATTGTTTATGTGTAAACATAGAGTTTCTGTGTGTGTATTGGAAAACAAATTCAAACATTTCATACATACTATGGTCATTTTAAATGGAATTTCTCTTTCTGTCTCTTGCTGTTGTGTTTTGTTGGTTATATTCAGAAATGCTGATAATTTATGTGGACTTATTTTATATTCTACAACATTGCCAAAGTTATTAATAATTACAAATTAATTTTAGTTGATTGTCTAAGGTTCTGTAAGGAAATCTTTATATCATCTTTGAAAAGGGATCATTTTGTTTCTCTTTGCCTACGTGTATTCTCTAAAACTTTTTTTTTTTATTTATGGCTTCAGTTATAATTTCTAGTGCAATGAGACATAATAGTGGTGATAATGAACATTCTTGTTTTATCTCTAATCTTATTGGGGATCTGCTTTATTCCTAGTGTGTTTAAAATGCTAGCTATTTGTTTTAGATAGATGCTACTTACTATGTTTGAGGAAAAGTCCATTTATTCCTATGATTTCTATTTTTAATAGAAATAATTACTGTATTTTGTCAAAAATCCAGTACACAATAAGTATAAGAATTGGAAAGAACAACTACAGCAAATATAAAAAGTGAATCTTAAAAATTACAAAGAATAAGTATGACTCACAAGAAGAGCTATGAGAAGACACCCTCATACCTTTGCCAATGTGGAAGCTCCAAGAACAAGGTGCTTTGGACATATTTTCATATTTTTATATATTTATCAATTATGATGAATTTTCTATATTTTTAAAAATTATTATTTCCTTTAGGATCTCTCTGAGAAGGTGCAGAATGCTTGGAGAAATTGTGATAATATAAAAAAATCAAAACATAAGAACAAAAACGTTAAGAAAACAAAGAAATTAATTCATTCTCTATAGTACCTTCCAGCAAAATCTAGTTTCTTGTTTTAACCAAGCCTATTTTTTGCTATTGCTTTGTATAATATCATGATTACTATCTCCTGAATTTTTTCAACTGAACCATAATAAGATTTTGTTCTAGCTCTTTTATTGAACACTTTGTGGGCTTTATGTTCTAAATATGTTTCTTGCAAAAATATGTTTTTGGAGTCTCTAATCCATTATTCTATTCTCTTCTATTTTATGGGTAATTTCATCACATTCATATCTGCGGTAATGACAATGCATTGTGTATATCCTTGTATTTCATTCTCTTATGCTTTTTCTCTCTTTGTTCTCTGACTCTTCTTTATGATGAAGTTTAGGCTTGGAGAGAAATATCCTCTGCCCCAGTGTTCAATACTTCATGCAATGACCTTCTTTTCCATTGTTCTCTTTTTCTTTACCTCATCTAGATCCCAATCACAATTTTTTCTTTTTTCTTAACACTTCTTTTCATTATTCCCCTCTCTGAGTTGAGGGTTTGTTTTACTTATGACTAATCCCTCCTGGAATTTACTTTTGCTGTTATTTCTCCTTCTCTCTTTTCCCATCTGTTTCTATACTGAGTTGAATGTATTTCTATATTAAACTTTTTATCTGTGTTATATGTGGATGTGTGTGGATGTGTGCCTTTGTAAGCTTGTGTTCTACTGTTCTCTGACTAGGTTAGATGAAATTGAGTTTCAAGTGCCTCCAACTCCTTTGATACCCTCTTTATTTATATAAACTTCTACTTGTATACCCTAATTATGTGTAATAAGTTCCCCACTTATCTTCTACTTTTCTTCCCTAGTATATACTTTTCTTTCTCCTTTTCCTTTACTCTTTTAATTTCATTAAAAAAATTATGAAACCATTTCAGGTCTATCTTATTTAACTTTCTTTTAAATATATATATATATATATATTTTTTGCAGGGCAGTTGGGGTTAAGTGACTTGCCCAAGGTCACATGGCTAGTTTATGTGTATGTGTGTGTGTCAAGTGTCTGAGGCTGGATTTGAACTCAGGTCCTCCTGACTCCAGGACCAGTGCTCTGTTCACTGAGCCACCTAGCCATCCCTTTAACTTTCTATGTGACGCATTTTCTTCTTATCCAGTCCTATTATAATATGAACCTTATAAAGTTCTTTTTCGTTGCTTGTTTAAGTTAAATTTAAAAAAAATTTCTCTTGACTCCCATATTTGCATTTCGAAGTTTCTGCATAGCTGTCTTTTCATCAAGAATACTTAGAAATCCTCTGTTTTATTTAATGTTAATTTCCCCTTACAGAATTATACTCAGTTTTGTCAGTTAAATTATTTTTGTTTGTAAGCTTACCTTTTTTTCTCTTTGGAATATGGTATTCTATTTACTCTGCCCCTTTATAGTGAGAGTTGCTAACTCTTGTGTCATCTTAACTATGGTTCCTTGATAATTGAACTCTTCCTGACTACTATAGTATTTTTATATGACCCAGAAGATCTAGATTTTTGGCTATGATGCTCCTGGAAAC
This sequence comes from Pseudochirops cupreus, assembly GCA_028627135.1. NCBI lineage: Eukaryota > Metazoa > Chordata > Mammalia > Diprotodontia > Pseudocheiridae > Pseudochirops > Pseudochirops cupreus. Next base: position 8,316 of record JAQQSU010012209.1, read on the forward strand.
TTTTATTTTGAATTTTCCTTTTGAAGATGATCAATTTATTTTTTTTCCATTTTCATTTTGCTCTCTTTTCCTAGTATATCTAGGAAGCTTCCCCCCTGATTTAAAAAAAAATGATATCTGGGCTCTTTTATTGGTGTTGATATCAGATGTGATTCTTAAATTAGCTTCCATTGATTTGTTTTATAAGTAATTATATTTAATGCAAGATACATTTTCCTTTATTTTTTCAATCTTTTAATGTTTTTTAATATTTTTTACTGTCTCATGGAACCATTAACTTTTGTTTGTTCCATTGTAATTTTCCAAGTCTATTACTTTGAGCAAGGTTTTATAACTTATTCTATCTGAGCTGTTAGTTTTTTTTCATGACTTTCCTCCATAGAAATAATTTATTTTCTAATTGTTCCCTCTAGTTTTTTCATTTCATATAGGCCTTATCTATCTCTCTCTTTCCTCTTTGTTTATTCTCCCCTAGCTCATAGACTTTACAGAAGTTTTACTTCTTCAAATTCATATTTACTTAGTTTATTTAAAAAAAATTAGTTAGTTATCTATCTCTTCTCATTTTTTGGTCTGTCACTTTTCCTGCTCAGTTAAATGTTTATTTCAAAATATTTCCTCCCTTCTTCATATTCAACTTCTTATTTTTATTAATTTTCTTTCAATGACCCTTTTAACTTTTCTTCTGATTATTTGGTTTATGTTGTATCTTTCCTTCTTCCTTCTTTATTATCTATCCCCATGAGGGGCTTAAGATTTTGGAAGTACCAGGTTCATTTTCCTTTTCTAGTCAATTTCTATATTATTTCTTTTATCTAACACATTGTCTGTTTTTCCTTCTGTTCCTCACTCTTGAAAATATCAATTCATGAGAGATATAATATTGAATGGAAGCAGTGTCATGTGGTAAAAATTACTCTATGTCTCACATTTTGTGTCCTAGCATAATACTTTGCCTTTACCATGATCATTTTCCTACCAAAAAGTTATGCCATCTTATACCTGGCTCTATTAACACAATGCCATCCCCTCATACATTTTTTGTATGTCAGATGGCCCTAAAAACTCACTAGAATATCCCTTCTAGTAGGGTAAGTTCAGGGGGTATACTGATAAATGTTTAACAACAAGCTCTCTGGGGAAAAAAAGTATGTACGACACACTTTTAAGTTTTAGGTTCAATCTGAGTATTAACATTTTCTCCATCACTTTATTAAGACCAGATAATAAACACGCCAAAGCCAATAAATCAGTCCATGATTTATATAACCTGTGACAATTTCTGAGTTACAAATACCCATATTTAATATGTAACAATCAGCTCAGGGCCAGCTTTAGCACAGGACTTAGGGGAATGCTGTCCATAAGGCCCCAGGAACTCCCTCCAGACTAAACCTACTCTTGAGGCTCCATTTTTAACTATAAGTACACCCCACCCCTTCAAGAAAATACTCCTCAATGGTACCATATCCTTTCCGTTGAATTACATACCTTCCTTCCTAATTTTCCATTCTCAATCTCTTACTCTATATTCACCCATAGTATCTCCTCTCCATATTCGAAGGGATTCTAGGACTCATCATCCCTTCATGGACTTGGCCAGGACGGGTGTTTGAGAGTGCAGGTGGGGGCGTATATCACCCATTGCTCTCTGTTTTGCCCTTTCATTGTTAGTATGCAACCTCTTGCTCTGCAGCTCCATCCCATTAACACACTGATTCACTTTTAATGGGGTCAGGGATTTTCATTTATGATATTTCAACTTTACTTGTCCTGATTCTTTTAATTCTGCTAAACTATTTAACTATTTTGGTCTTTTAAAAACCCTTAATGATCCTCTTTTTGTTCTTTCATTAAACATATAGGTTAATCTTTCCCACTCTGAAGAAGCAATAACCACTGAACATGGGATAATTGATTTCACTATTCTTTCTTTCTTAGCTGAATTTATTAACCCTAGATGTCCTCTGTAGTGCCCTATTTTTACTTTCCTCTTTACCAGTCTTCAACTGTAATGACTTACCCTTGCCAATGGCTTATGACTTATCAGGAATTTGAAGCCTCAACCCCCACCATAAGTCCTGCCTTTTAAAGTCTGGTACCTCACAGGAAATGCAGTATCTATAACATAGCTTTCTGGAAAGTGTGCTTTCAAATGATTTCTATTATATCCATATCCAAAGCCATACTTCTATTTGTAAACACACATTTTTACATATCCTGTTAACTTTGCTACAGCATGCCTTTCTGGAGTCATATTCTAGTGTTATTTATCATTTAGCCTCTTTTAACATGAATCCAAGTGTGTTTTCTTGAGTAAGATGTCTGTTTGTTACCCCTACTGTGTGAATTTATATATATGAATCCAAGGCACTGGTTTTTATCACCATCTCCTTATTTTGAGTTTTCTGCCTATGTGTTTTTGTGCATTTCTACTGCAACTCTTCTTACATTGTAACTTCTCTCTGTAGAACCTAGTTTGGTAGATATAGATAGATAGATAGTTTTCTACTTCTCCATTCCTTTTAAAGTTACATTTCTTTTGATTAGATTTTCAAGGATCTAGTCAGTATCTATATAAACATAAATCTATAGATATAGATAGATAGTTGTTTTTTATCAGCTCACGCTAGATATGCTCCATCCCTGGTAAGAGCCCATCACTGCTATGTTTTAAACAATTAAAATAGGGCATTCTTCCTATCTTGACCCTTAGGAGTCTTAATATTTTTGGGGAAACTAATTCCCACCCAGGAATAAAAGGGGCATGCAAAACACAGTGGGTTGCAAATTAGCTTGTGTCTCTTTGGGGAGTCTTCTAATAACATTAACTACTTTTAACAACAAGCATTTATTTCAAGGACTTAATGTGTGTCAGGTACTGTACTAAGTGCTGAGGAAAAAAAAAAGGTAAAAAAATAGTGCCTGCTCTTGAGGGGCTCACAGTGTAATGAGGAAGATAGCATGCAAACAACTAGGTAGGTTGGTCTTTCGTTCTTAAAGGGCATCAAAATGACATCACTCTGTTGGGATCAGGTACAGTGTGTCTGACTATGACTGATCAGACCAATGCAAATTTTGAAGGCTCTACCATAGATTGGGCACAAATATAAACATTTGAAGTAAAGATGTCTCCAAACTAGTGCATTTCATGTTTGTTTTGAGCTACTGCAATTCTGCTTTGCTCATAGAGCACAGTGCCTTCTTTGATGTGAGCACACCATGCTAGGCAAACCTGTGCCAGCATCTCTCATGTCTGACAATTGATTCCAGAGTTCTTCAAAGAAACCTTGAGAGTGTCCTTGTGTTGCTTCTTCTGACTTCCACTTGAGAATTTCTTTTGTGTGAGTTTTCTGTAAAACAGTTTTTTAGGAAAAAGAATGTTTGTACAAACATGTATACAGGATAAATTGGAGGTGATCATAATGGGAAAGCACTAATATTAAGGGGGTTGGGGCAGTCTTCTTGAAGAAGGTGGCATTTTATCTGGCATATTAAGGAAAATCAGAGAAGTCAAGATCAATTGGGGAATGGCTGAACAAATTGTGGTATATGAATGTAATGGAATACTATTGTGCTATAAGAAATGGGAAGGAGATGGACTTCATAATTACCTGGAGAGGCTTATACAGACTGGTGCTAAGTGAGAAGAGCAGAACCAGG
>JAQQSU010012210.1:0-11978 GCA_028627135.1 Pseudochirops cupreus
AAGTCGTTTGCTTCCATTTGCTCCACTCTAATTTTGACAGAATTATTTTCTTCAGAGTGCTTTTGAGATTCTTTCTCCATCTGGCAAAGGCAACTTTTTAAGGCATTCTTCTACTCATTGGCTTTTTGGCCCTCTTTTGTCATTTGAGTTAATCTGTTTTTTAGGATGTTGATTTCTTCAGTCATACTGCTGACTCTCTTTTCATGATTTTCCTGCAACGTTCTTATTTCTCTTCCCAATTTTTCTTCCACTTCCCTTATTTGGTTTTGAAAATCTTTCTTCAGCTCATCTCTAGCTTTAAGGCATTCTTCATGTTTATTGGAGGCCCCTGGTGGGGATGCTCTGGCTGCGCTCTCCTCCTCCTTCTCTCTCCTATGATCTTTCTTTTCCCCAAAGAAGGAATCAAGGGTTTGGGGGATGTTCTTACTTTGCTTCTTACGCTTATTCTTACGGTTCTTCAGACTGTGATTTTTTTTTTAAATCTCTGCGGGGCTTTGCTTCCAGAAGGGAAAGCTCTGTCCCAAATCGCTGTGGTCCTCCCGGCTGCTGTAGCTCTCAGTAAGATGCTGGGAGTCTTCTGAAATACTTCCGGCTATCTAGATAATAAAGACTCCAAGATGGAGGCCCAAGACGGTGGTCTGGATCCAGGCCACTGAACGCGAGAGCACTGGCCTGAAAACAATCGCTAAGTCCCCTTGCTGTCTGCAGGCCACGGGCGGGAAGCTACAAAGCAGAGGTGGGTGCAAAACCTTTGCCTTTTGCTGTTCTGCTCTGGAGGCCTTTCGTGGGACTGCTTATCTCCTCCTTTCGCAATTCTCACTTGCAGCTGCTGCTAATCCGCTCACCTGAGAGGCTCCTCCACTCCTCCCGTCCAGCTGCCCCTGGGGCACAGCCGCGGCTTTAGGGCAGGCTGGTTTTGGTTCGCAGTGCTGATATGGTTCCTCATAGCCGAGCTGACTTTAGTGGGAAGTATCTTTGTGTGTGTTTTGGAGTTCTAGGATTGGTTTAGAGTCCTGTTTTATGGGTATTTTGGGGTGGCTATGTGAGAGCTGCGATATGTTGCTGCTGCTACACCACCATCTTGGCTCTGCCCCACCTGTTTTATCTTTTCTAAGACAGACTATTATTATTTGAATGAATTGTTTTCCCAGGTAATAAATGTATGGTCAGTTTTTTCCTCATAGATAGAATTCTGGAAAACAATGTGCTGTTCTAAATTTAAAGGGGCAATCTCCACTGATTGTTTTTCTTTGGCCTGGCTAAATAACACTTTGCTCACTGTTAAAATACTGTAATGCTATCAAATATGTGTTATTGAAGACATCTGTTTGCTTAGTAAATATTTTAAAATTATCTACTCATATTTTAGATACTGTTTTTGTTCATTTTAAATAATTTTATGTAAATATGTGTCTAAATATATACATATATGATATGAGTATAAATAGTTTATATTTGTATATATATGTGTATGTGTGTGTATGTGTGTGTATATGTATACATTATATGATTTAGCTTATAAGACTTGTATCTTAATAAACCATAAGTACCACTCAGAGCAAGCACATAAATAATAAAACATGACGTTCTTAAATATTTTAAAGAGAAATTAAATAGCAGTAATGAGTTTACACTTTTGTTCTTGTAAGTGCATGTATAATGCTGCACAGAGAACATTGGGATGATATTTCCAACATATGAGTTTGATTTCAAAATTTGTCATTGTATAATTAAGATAAATTTATTTCTCTTTTGTTCTCAGTTTTTAATTTTTTCCTTCCCCCCTACTAGACTCTCAAGGTACTCTCCTGTAAAGACAGATTCATTTTTCCTGATAATCTGGACTGCAGAGTTGCATTCCATCAGAGATTTCATTCCCAAGGTTAATGTCATGTCACCATAAGCCCTACTTGATATTAGCAAAGACACAATTATAGAATTGTCAGCTTTCTGATGCTCACTGAAAAATTCTCCTGATGTATATTTCCATGGAACAATGTCCTCAGTCTTTTGTCTTCTGTTTCATGGATATTCTTCTAACCCTTGTGTTTGTTATGTTAATACCTATTAATATTATTCTGTGAGAAGTTATGATGAAATCTTAGACCTGAAAAAGACCTTGGTGATCATCTACCTAGTCTAACTTGATAATTTTGCAGTTGAGGAAATTAAGATTCAGAAAAAAGGAAGTACTTACACGGATCATAGAAGAAATATTTTGCTGCTTCCCTGGTCACAAAGACAACACATAACTTGAGGTTGTGGCTGAGAAGCCTCTCTAAAGTGGACTGCAATACTTATAAGGCATTTTAGTAAGGAAGAGACAGCCTGTTATCGTAACATCTGCATTAGGAAGAGTTCAGAAATGAGACATTGCTTCTTTTGACCAATAAAGGCTATTATTTTAATCCTCCAAACCACCTGAGGTCAAAACCAGAATGCACACCAGGAATTTAGAAAACTAGGTTACCAACAGAGGAAAAATGGAACACACAAGCTCAAATAGCAAATGTGGGTGAAAATCAGTGCAGTATTAAAAAAAAACCTGAATGTGGAATCAGGTTTGAATTAAAAAAGGAGACGTTATGAAATTTGATTCTTTCAGTTTAGTGAATGTACTGTTGTTCTTTTGAGGCCTAATACATGGTGCTAACCAAGTTCCTCTGTATTTTTCTGAAGAAGCTCCAGGAATGGACCATCCCCACACATCATATACTATATCCTTCCAGGTAAGGAACTGAGGCCACCAAGTCCTACAGTCAAAAAGGAAAAAAAAAAAGGCACTAGTTGACACAAGAAAAGAAAAAAAAACAACAAGGTAATCCTAATGCTAGAAAGATGTATTTGCCATTCTCCACAAAGATTTGTGGAAGAATTGATGTATTTGAGAGCACTCTAGATTATAAGTAAAAATATCTAATATGTACCAGATACAGAATAAAAGCATAAGGAGAGACATTTCTTTCTTTTTTGTAGTTTCATTATTATTTCCATGCTGAGATCATAGATATTAATTATATGCATAATTAGAATTTAAGAGCAATGAAAACACTTCTCCTCATCTACGTTGGAAAATAAAGATATTTATTACTCCTTTAGTATAATACGAATTAAAACATGTCAGCTCAGGCTGTGCGGAGGAACACAAACCAGTTTGAAAACATGTTGAATTAGTCAAACAGTGGTTGCTTTCAAAATACTGGTTATTTTATTATATTCAACCTTTTCTTCATCATGATTTATATGTGAGGACAAGACTTTAATTGCATTTTAAATTATGCATTTTCACTGGCTACAATGCTTGAAATTTTATCAAGACTAGAGAATTATAATTTTGAATAGAACGGTCTAAAAAAAATAAACATTTCCAAAATATATTTTTTTATTTGAAAAACGTGTGTCCCAAAATTCTTAGTTCAGTTTTAAGCTTTGATAGATTATAATTACACTAAGAATATTGGAATGTTTTGCTTCTCTGGGCTTGGAATGGACTGGAGCACAGCATCATAGAGAAGCAGAATTTTCTCGGAAACGAAATGTATGAACACAAAAAAGACCAAGTAAAATTATTCTGAAAACCTCATTCCTCCCATTATATGCAGTTGACAATGGAGTTATCAATTCTCAAATTATGGGATAATCACTTGGGGGGTATAGAAAGGAGATGTCACCAATGACTATCACCATCACCATTTATATGATCCAAACAACTACTTCAGAAAGACTGTTTCTACAAATTAGAAAACTACTTTATTGGTAATGCCAAACTCTACAGCAATGAAGGATCCAATGACCTTAAATGCCAGGGAGCCGTTAAAAGTAATGGGGTGTGAGTACAAGCCAATGACTGATGAGACAGCAAGTCCTTCTCTAGGGCTCAAGCTATAACATACCCATTAATGTATTAGTATCAGTAGATGAAACATAACGAATACTACATCTCATTTGCATAATGGATGAGACCAAGGAAGCAGTTCCAGATGGCTGATGAGCACCTTGAGCCAAAAGGAAGATTTTTTTTTTGACATATCAAGCATTCACAAATCTGAATTACAAAGGTACAACAACAAATAAATCTTTGTTAAAATTGATGGCAATGTGGATGCCTGAATGATGCACTCTCAAATGAGATTTAAAAAAGAAATTAAAATATCCCCAGAGGATATAAATACACTTTACAATAAGATTATCTACATGTAGATTATATACAGATAATGTACAATCCTTACTACCTAAAACAACTCAGCAATAATTAATTGGCTATGTAAACTTTGGGCAAAATACTCTTTGATTTGCAGTGCAGATTTCTCAGTCAAGTATTCTATCCCTGTGCTATGTGAATCTAACCCTTTCAGTTTTTGTTAAGGGGAGAGACAGAAGTACTATTTATTTCAAACTAAAAAATAATATTTTTGCATCAGTTTCACATACCTGTTTCTTGTAATAAGCAGACAGTGGTTTAGAGGAAAGATAATTGTAATGAGACTTGAGAAACTTCAATTTTTGAAGTAGCTAAGTAGTACAACAGAAAAAAAAAAAGCTGAACCTGGAGTAAGGATTCAGGTCAAGACCCAGATTCAGATTTAACTTCAGGCATATATATACTAGCTGTGTAGCACTGGGCAAGCCTTTAAACTCTGTTAACCCCACTATCCTCATCTGGAAAATGGGGTAATAATGACATCAATTTCTTTTGAGGCCCAAATGAGATAATATTTTTAAAAAACTTTCAATACATTCAAAGTATTTTTTGTCATATCTATTATTATCAGTCCTACTTCCACACTTACTATGTTACCATAAACATACTGTTTACTTCCCTGGGCCTCAGTTTTATAATCTTAAAAATAAAGATATTAGACTTGATGAATTATGAAACTAGCTTTTAATTAGGCAAGGTTCTAGAGGATGGAGAAACAAGGACAAATTGACTATTAGGGGTCTTTACTTTCTTCTTCTCCCTTATTCTAAGTGCTCCTGAAAATACAAAAGTATAAGCCATTATACCTGCCCTCAAGTATTTTATTGCCTAATTGTGGAGAGATGACATGTCCAATAATGTTATAGTAGCACTCCAGACTGTCACTTAGAGAGTTGGTTTTATAAAGAGTTGAAGTGCATGAGTATAGATGTGACGTAATTGTAATATGAAGTTCTCAGCTACTAGGAATATCTTCTCAAATTGCCTAGGCAAAGTATGAAAATTCCATGATTGGAAATGTCCTCCTTTTATTCTTGAAGGCTTAAAGTGGGAGGCATTCCCTAAACCATTACAACAAATAAATTTAGTGAGCATTAGCTCTAAGAGTGACATAAAAGAAAGTACAGCTTAGTAGGATTGAGACAAAGGTGATATTTACAAGGATGTGGTGAAGCAACTTGAGGGGGGAAAAGATGAATGAGAAGGTTGAGAAATCAATGAATATGGATTCCAAAATTTTGTCCATAACTAACTATGACTTATCATGTGACATATAGTGATTAATAAATGTTAGATTTATTCTTTTAATTACACAGTAAAGCTTATATCACTTATGGTAAGACTGGTAATTTGTCTCATCATCTTTTACATGGAATAACCTGCAAAATAATGAATTCACAGGAATTGATGGAATTATTAATAGAAATAGTAAAGTTGGAAAATAGAAGATAGCACAAAATAGAGCTTTGGGGATGGGGTGCTATGCATAGATAGTAGACAGTTTTGCTGGAAGAAGAAGCAGCACAGGAGGCCTAGAAGAAATAGTAAGAAACTTAGGAAGAGAATCAGGAATCCTAAATCCATAGAGATGACAGAAAATCCAAGAAGAGAGGTGATCAGTAATCTCAAATGCTGAAAAGAGCTCAATTTGGAGGAAATTTGAGAAAAGACCATTATATTTCAAAATTTAAAGATCACTGATGACTTTAGAGAGAGATGTTTCACTGGAGAGAGCAGATGTGGTCAGAAACCAAATTGCAGAGGTTTCAGAAGAGAGTGAAAGGAGGAGAAATAGAGAGATCAAGTGAAGATGGCTTTATCGAGGATTTAACTAAGAAGGTGAGGAGGGATATAGGATAATAGCTACTAGAGATAGTAAGATCCAGTGATTTTTTTTTTAACTTGGAAGAGAAAAGGTTAGCATGGAAGGAGCAAACAGGCAGAGGATGAAAAAGGGAGGGAGAGAGAGAGAAAAAAAGAAAAGAAAGTAGACAGATACAGTCAGAGACAGTGACAGAAATAAAGAAGCAGAGAGACAAACAGAAACATACACAGAGAGAGGAGGACGGAATGAAGGAAAGAGAATAGAGAGATACAGGGAGAGAAAGAGAGTAAAAGAGAGAGGAAAACAGGGAGAGGGAGAAAGGGGGCAAAAGATTTCTTCTCACATTTCTTCTTTGAAGAGTTTAGTCACAATAATGTCATATATTCTGCTTTAATTGCTTTGTTGTTGTTTTCATTGTTATTGTAATCGTTGGCTTTCTTGGTTCTGTTTATTTCAAATTGCTTCAGTTTATCTAAGTCTTCCCATGATTCTTTGATTCATGAAATTAATGGTTCCATGAGTCACAGCATCATTACATTTATTCATATACCACTTTTTATTTAGCCATGCTCCAACTATTGGTCATCAGGACTGATGTTTCCCTTTCTTGATCACAACAAAAAAGTGCTGCTAAAAACATTTTAGAGTATATGAAAAATTTATTATTTCTTTGTCTTTGCCATTCTTGGATTATATTCCTGATAGTACATTACGACCCTTCATGCATCCTTCCTGTCAAATTGGACTTCTTGGTCTTCCCATATGCAATATGTTGTCTCCTGTATCTGGTTTCTCAATTGCTCTCCTGGAGTCCACTAAATCCTTATTGCTGCCTCATAAAAGCCAAAGCATTCTTCAAAACTCAGTTATACATCTCAGTTATAACCCTGTACTCTCACAATTACATTGTATTTATTTTGCATGTATTTTCTGGGTCTCCTCAACAAGTTGTGACTTTTCTTGTATAAGTATGGTTTGTATTATAATAAACATCAATAATGTTTTAGACAATGTCCTGGCAAAATTCAGTCCAACCTAATTTGTCTCTGTGGTACTTTCTGATTCTTGCTACTGTTAACAGCACACCCACAGGCCCATAAAGGAAACTGAAATGAAAAAAGAGTTTGATCAGAGATTACAATTTTTTTTTCTGAGAAAAGCTTGCAGGGAACAGAAGATCCTGCAAGGGAGAAGAGAGGGAGAGTTCTCAGCTGCTCAAAGGGGAATGGAAAAGGGATGAGATAATGTAGTTTCTAGAGGCTTTCAGGTTGGGAATGGTGCTTTAAGGGAAAAGACATCTGTAGACACAATCGGTCAGGCAGCAGGATGTCTAGAAAGTACTGAGCAAGGTCTCCAGGCTGCAGCTTCTGCTCGAGGTTGCCTTTGAGCTGATCGAGGCTGTTTCGGTGGTTTCTGGCAGCTACAGACATCTCCAAATTCTGCTAAAGTTTACTTGCAAAAGCTCATAGGTATGTCAAGCAGCTCTGAGTCTCAGAAATCCCTTTAATTGGCTGGTTGTTGTAGAACTCCACTGTCCTGCTCCCCTGTGAAGAAGGGAAGTTATAACATGTATTATAGTCATTACAGAGTCCATGTTAACACTACCATTACTTCCTTTACACCTACTTAAGTTTTGGACTTGGAGGCAAAAAGACCTGAATTCAAATCCTGCATTACATACTTAATATCTGGGCGATATTATAGGTCACTTAATCTCTCACTCTTCTTTTCCCCATCTGTAAAACGGGAATGATAATAATACCAACTACCACAGAATATTCTTGTGTGGATTAAAAGAGAAAACAGAGGCAAAATACTTTACCAACTTAAAGTGTTATGTTACTGCTAGACTGTATTCTTCTTATTAAATTATGAAATCTCATTTAAACATGCAGATTACTTATACCAGCACTTGTTTAATGAAGATAATTTTTCCCTAACATTTTCATCATGAAGTCATGATCAGTGTTAGTTCAAAACTAGTTTATGCTGGTTCATAAAAGCTGAGTAGTAACTTGTTTACAAGTTACATCAGTGGCTTCTGTTTCTGTTTTTCTCAGTCCTTGAGTAACATTTACAAGCATAAACATAAGGTGTCATAATAACTAAGTATTAAGGTAAACATAATAAAACAAAATAGAAACGGCAGAGCAGCCAGAAGCACATTGATCTGATGTATCACTTCCTAGGATGCTAGGAATTGATAGGAGCTCAGCCTGGCTGTCACATCATAATGTCTCAACACACAAAATTTTTAAAAAATAATAAAGAACATTAGTCAACTGGTTAGTAAGAGGCTGTTTTCTAATGGCTTAATTTCAAAACAATTGTTTGTTTGAATTCAATTCTCTCTCTATGTCTCCTTATCCCCCAGTTGAACTTCCTCAAGTGTGGCGACTCTTCTGGTTATTTCTTTGCATCCACTGTGTTTAGCTTAGCGCCTTTGGCGACAGGCTGAGGTAGAGGCAAAAGAGAGATAGGTCTAAGGGAAGAGGTTTGGATCTAAAATTTAATTAATTATGCAAATAACTTTTAGTATACAGCTTCTACCGATGAACAGCAACAAATCTGTAGCAAAGAGTATTGCACGGAAGATACAAAGTTTGTGTGATTTTCCCCTGGGCCAGAACTTGGTGTTTAAGTGGCAAGATTTAAATTTTCTATCCACAGTACAAAGGGCAGTCAGGTGGCATAGTGGATAAACCACTAGACCTGGAGTCAAAAAGACTCATCATCCTGAGTTCAAATTCAGTTTCAGATACTTATTAGCTATGTTTTCCTGGGCAAATAACTTAACTCTGATTGTCTTGGTTTCCTCATCTCCAAAATTAACTACAGAAGAAAAAAGCAAGCCATTCCTTCTCAAGAAAACCTCAAATGGCATCACAGAAAGTCAGACACAACTGAAAACAACTGAAAAACAAGAAAATGCATTATACAACATTGTCTTCTCCAATTAAGTAATAGTTTAACTAATCCTCATTGAAATGAGTTGTCTTCTTCATCCTGCCCACCCCACCTCCCAACAACTATTGTTTAGAGTGTGATTTTTTTTTTCACTTGCTCCTTTCCGAAAGAATAATTGGAAAAACTGACATGTCTGTTTTCCTTGGTTTGCTTTAATACTCAACACAATGGACACCTCCAGGAGTCCTTTTCTAGTCCCCCCCTAAATTCTGGAAATTTCTGTAAGATTACCTTTCATCTACTTGTCTCCATATGGGTCTTATACATGTCTATTTATTTACTTTCTGAATCTTCCATTGAGGCAGAATAGTATAGCAGACACATTGGCCTCAAATCAATAAAGATCTGGGTTTAAGTCTTACCTATGTCAAGACCTGTCTGTGTGACTCTGGGCAAATTCTCTAACTTCTCATTTCTTTAAGTAATGCTGTAAAATTATAACTTGCAGAGAAGGTGCAATCTTGCCTTGGTAGCAGAAGTTCTCATATTCAGTAATTCTCTACAGCAATAAAATTTCACATACAGTCTCCATCATTTCCCAACCTCATTCCTTTACACTCCTTTTGAATGTCTTTGACTTCTCCATCATCCTCCTAGGAACCTCCTAAATGGAAAACTCATTCAAACTGCAAGATAGAATAAGCTTTAGTACCAATACCTCATCAATATTGTTTTACCAGATATCTATCCATTCTGAATAGTGGACTGAGCAATGAATTCCATTTAAGGAGTAGGACTATGATAACTATCTCCTTGCTCCTTATAGACACCACCTCACTATGCCACTGAATAAGTTCTCCTCTTTGCCCCTTCCAGCTGTGTTTTCTGTGTTGTCTTTCCTTGCTACATTGGAAAATCCTTGAGACCAAGAACTATCTTTATTTTTGATATGTATTTGTATCCTCATTGCTTAGCACAATAAATGGCACATAGTTGAAATTTAAGAAATGTCTATTGAGAGGGGGCAGAGTAAAGATGGTGGCATAGAAGCAGGAGAACTCTGTGAGTGATCCCCATAACCACCTCAAATACCTATAAATTATGACTCTAAACAAATTTTAGAGCTCCAGAACACACAAAGAGACAGAGAAACAAATCACCTGCTGAAGGCAGCCCAGCAGGACAGGAAGGATTCATTGCAACACACTGGAAGCCAAGACCAGTCCCGCATGAACCCGTAGTTTTAGACCCAGGGTGGCCAGGATAACCCTTGGCTGGAGGATTCAGGGGAGTGGATCACCAGCAGCTGTGGAGGTTTCCAGAATTATCAACCCAGAAATACCAAAGACAAAGTGAAAGGTCAGTGGAGCTCAGCTGAATTTGGGAGGGATGGAGGAGTGGATCTGGCCCTCTGCCCCAGAGCCACAAGTGGAGGAAGTGGCAGTCCTGCAGCCAGCTCCACATGGTTGCTTCAGAGCTCTTGGACTGTAGAGTGCAGAGGGGTCAAGCAGCTATTCAGAGGGTAAGTGCTCTTGCCTTAACCTGCCAGAATCAGGATCCTGGTCTTGAGTGGTGCTTCTGAGGTGTGTGACCAATGAGCTAAAGCTGGTGGGGGCTGTAGAGAGGTGGACTCCTAATAGCTCCAGCAATTACAACAACCCCAGCAATAAGGGACAAAGACCGCCCCTCTGAAAGCAAAGTTCTACTGAGCCCAAAAGTCAAGTAATTGATTGGCAACATGAGTAGGCAAAGGAAGCAAAGCAAACCCAGCAATGTAACTTTAGATTACTTTTTGGGGGACAAAAAGGATCAAAGCATGGAAAGGGAGGAAGACAGAACAGTCAGAACTCCCACACCAAAAGCTTCCAAGAAAAATGTAGACTGATTACAAGCCATAGAGCAGCTTAAGAAGGATTTTGTAAACCAAATAAGAGAAGTGGAGGAAATATTGAGAAGAGAAATGAGAATGATGTAAGAAAATCATGAAAAGAGAGTCAACAACCTGAATGAAGAAAAGAACACCTTGAAAAATAGATGAACTGAAATGGCAAAAGGGGTCTAAAAAGCCAAAGAGGAGAAGAATGCCTTAAAAATCTCAATTTACCAGGTGGAAAAAGAATCTCAAAAGCTTTCTGAACAGAATAATTCCTTCATAATTAGAGTGGAGCAAATGGAAGCAAATAACTTTATGAGAAATCAAGATACTATTAAACAGATACAAACAAATGAAAAAATAGAAGGCAATGTGAAATGTCTCCTTGAAAAAAGCACTGACCTGGAAAATAGATCCAGGAAAGAGAATTTAAAAATTATTGGACTACCTCAAAGCCATGATCAAAAAAAGAACCTAAAATCATCTTTCAAGAAATTCTCAAGGAAAAATGTCCTGATATTTTAGAACCAGAGGACAAAATAGAAACTGAAAGAATTCAGCAATCACCTCTTGAAAAAAGATCCCCAGGGGGCGGAGCCAAGATGGCGGTGTAGTAGCAGCAACATATCGCAGCTCTCACATAGTCACCCCAAAATAACCATAAAATAGGACTCTAAACCAATCCTGGAACTCCAAAACGCACACAAAGATACTTCCCACTAAAGTCACCTTGGCTACGAGGAACCATATCAGCACTGCGAACTGAAACCAGCCTGGCCTGAAGCCGAGGCTGTGCCCCGGGGGTGGCTGGACAGGAGGAGCTGAGGAGCTTCAGGTGAGCGGATTAGCAGCAGCTGCGAGTGGCAATTGTGATGGGGAAGATAAGCAGTCCGGCCAGAAGGCCTCCAGAGCTGAAAAGCTAAAGGCAGAGGTTTTGCACCCGCCTCAGCTTTGCAGCTTCCCGCCCGCAGCCTGCAGGCAGCAGGGGGACTGAGCGATTTTTCCCGGCCAGAGCTCTCGCGTTGAGCGGCCTGGATCTGGATCGCCGTCTTGGGCCTCGGTCTTGGAGTCCTTGCTATCCAGTCAGCTGGAAGTATATAGGAAGAGTTCCCAGCCTCTTTCTAAGAGCTACAGCAGCTGGGTGGACCCCAGCGATTTGGGACAGAGCTTTC
>JAQQSU010012211.1:0-11977 GCA_028627135.1 Pseudochirops cupreus
TAAAAAGTCGCCTTTGCCAGATGGAGAAAGAATCTCAAAAGCGCTCTGAAGAGAATAATTCTGTCAAAATTAGAGTGGAGCAAATGGAAGCAAATGACTTCATGAGAAATCAAGATACTATCAAACAGATCCAAACAAATGAAAATTATTTAGTGCTAGTTTTGATTTTAAAAATTGAAAATTTGATTAGGTATGATGGATATGCAAAACTAAAAATCATTTATATCAACAAATTCAAATGCATCGAGATCTATTATAATACTAATAGTAGGTATTATTTTTCCTAAAACTGCTTATATGACTCTAAATAGTTTCATTTCCATTTATTCTTTACTTTTTATAGTGAAATGTTTCATTATATTAGTACACCATGATTTTTTCAGCCATTCCCCAATCAATCAGTACCTGCTTTGTTGCCAGTATTCTGCTAAAACAAAAAGTGCTACTATAAATAAATTGGTATATGTACAATCTTTCTTTCTGTCATTGACCTTCTTAGGCAATATGCCTAGAAGAAATATCCCTGGGCCAAAGGAAATAGACATTTTCCTTATTTTTATCATGTATGGCTAAACTACTTTCCAGAATGCTTGGAACAGTTCACATCACTACAAAAAAATACAGAAATATTCATATAATAATACTCCAACACTAATGTTTCTATATTTTATTATTGCCAATTTGCCAGTTTTGAAATGAAAGTTTAGGGTTGTTTTAATTCACATTTTTCTTATTATTAGTCATTTGTAGTAACTCATTTCAACAACAATATGCATTCATTTAGTGTTCACCATGTGTCAGGCATGATATTAAATGTAAGGTATACAAATGAAGACAAAAAATTGTTCTTCCCCTCAAGGAGTTCATATTCTAATGAGAAAGATAAAAACAAGAAAACAATGCTGCCCATACAAAATATGTCCAGTGTAGAAGGAGTATAATCTAAGAGGAAAAGCACTGTCAATATGAGGAAAGTGAGGAGAGGAAAGAAAGGAAACTACTAAATATCTCTTGCAAAGATACGATTTCACAAAAGTCTTGAAGGGAGTCCAGGAAGCTAAGAGGCCAAGAGTGTTCCAAGCAAGGGGACGGGGGAGAGATAGTCAATGGAAGGGGTAGGAGATGTCCTGTTCAAAAAACAGTAAGTGAATCAATATCAATGAATTATAGAGTACCTGGGGTCAGGAGGTATAGCAAAGATTGAAAGATAAGATGGTCTCAGGTTATTAAGGATTAAAAATCCAAAGAGGATTTTATATTCAATCATGAAGGTAATGTGGAGTCAGAGGAGTTTATTGCATAAGGGGGTCTGGGTGACATGGTCAAAGTTGCAATTTAGGAAAATCCCTTTGATAACTAAATGGAGGATATAATATAGTGAGGAGGAATTTGAGGCAGAAACACTAACCAGAAGGATATTTTAAAAGTTCAGGGGTGAGGTATTGAATGCTTGTATTAGGATGGTGGCTATGACAGTAGAGAAAACAGGACATATACAAGAGATATGGTCAAGGTAGAAACATCAAGACTTGGCAAAGGAGTAAATATGTGGATTGAGAAAGTGTGATAAGTCAAGGATAACACATACATTGAGAGGATGATGGCTCCCTCAACACTAACAGTTAACTTGGAAAGAAAGGACAGTTTTGAGGGAAAGATAATGAGTTCCCTTTAGGTTCTGTTGAGATTTAGGTACCTAGGGGATGGATATTCAATTCAACGTATCTGATAGGCAATTGTTAATGTGAGACTATAGGTTAGGAGAGAGTTAAGAGATGGATGTATAGATCTGAGAATTATCTGCATAGAGATAATACTTGAATCAATATGAGCTGATGAGATTGCTGAGTTAGATTTGAGAAAGGTATTATCAATTTTAGTCTATTTTTTTAATGATCTGGATTTTTATAATTAGGTTGCATATACATTTCAAACGTCCTGGTATAAGACCCAAAATATGAATTTAAACCTCTTGTCTACTAAACTATGTTCTAGTTGACCAATTAATTTGTATTGCCTAGGAAGTCATTTCCCAAGAAATGTATATTACTGGAAGTACTGAACACAATATTAAATTCAAAAATTTCTGAATCACACTTATTTAGTCAGTTCCACTCTTCTACTTTTCCATTCTTGAAGGTAAGACAAGAGTTTAGATAATGATTGTTTAATGATATAGTCTGAGATTCAGTGATGCTATTCTTCCTTCATTGCTTCCTTTCCCCCTATTATTTCACCCTTGACATTTTGCAAAAATTGAGCTATGGCACACTTGTGCCAAGAATTTTCTTAGCCACTGAATTTTGCATGTTATTTTTTCTGAAAAAAAAAAAGAAATAATTGTGTTTAATATAAATATTTCCAAGAGTACATAGTGAGTGAAGTATGGTATTCAGAAAATAAACATGTATTCACTAATATCAAAATACATCAGACTTCAAACTCACAAAGATTCAACTCAATGACCATTTTTTTTATTGAATGGAAAATTCATATATGTATCTTCCTGCTTCCTCATAGTGTTGCCAAGTTAAACATTTCAGATGCTCAAATTTCTCATGACAAAAAAAAAAAACAAACAAAAACAGGAGTCTAAGCCAAAAAAAAAGTTTGAGAACCATTGTTTCAGGAATTTTACTCCTTCCAATCCACTCTGTAATTGTTTTGTCAAGCAACGTAAAGTAATTCCTTGATGATTTATTTGATATAAAATTAAATTTGTAAATTAATTTAGATAATGTGGATATCTTTATTTTCAATTTATATTGGCATGGTCTAACCATGAGCAATGACTAGCCCTCTAATTACATAAGAAACCTTAAAATCCCATACAATTATTGTTGTTCTTAGGTCTTTTTTAAATAAAATTTGTTTTTCCCTTATGAATTAAGAAACTACCTGTATAACCTATATCAAACTGTTTGCCTTCTTAAAGGGGGAGGGGAGGAGACAGGCGGGATAGAGGAAAAGAGAGAATTTGGACCTCAAAGTTTTAAAAACAAATGTTAAAAGTTGTTTTTACATGTAACTTGGGGGGGGAATAAAATAATATAAAAGTTTAAAAAAAAAAGAATCAAGATGCTACCAATCCTTTGTTGGAGATGAGAAGACTAGAAGTGCTGCACATTACTTTATTTAATGTATTAATAGGTTGTGCTGTTTTGTTTTGGTTTTCTTCTCTTAGTTTTCTTTTTTTCATTTGTCTACAAAAATACTACTTGTTATAAGGAGTAGCTTATGTGGGAGGCTATCAAATAGTCACTTGGTTTTTATTGTTGTTGTTCAGTCATTTCCAACTCTTTGTGACCCTATTTTGGAGTTTTCTTGGCAAACATACTGAAGTGGTTTGACATCCTTCTCCAACTCATTTTACAGATGACAAAGTCAGGCAAACAGGGTTAAGGGACTTGCCCAGGATCACACAGCTAGTAAATGGCTTAAGACCAGATTTGAACTTAGGAAGATTAGTCTTTCTGACTCTGAGCCAAAAATTCTATCCACAGCACCACCTAGCTGCCTGACTATTTGGTATATGTGTATATACATACATACATACATACATACATACATATATATACACATATATACACACACATATATACATATATACATGCATATATATGTATGTATATGTGTGTATGTATACACACATATATAATTATATGAATACTTCATATTCATACTTTACTATGTTTCTAGGTGGAATCAGTTCAAATCCACTTATGAGAACTGATTGTAAAATTTTCGGTGTGAGCATTTTCTCCTCAGAAATCAGCAATATTACAAATCAGGACTTGATTTATTTTGTTGATATGTTTTACACTTAAACACACATACACACATACATATATAATGTAGCTATGATTATCTTTCTTGATATTTGGAATTTTTGTTCTCCTTTGGCTTATGACACACACATATATGCATGCATGTGTATATGTGTGTATGTGTATATGTATGTGTGTGCTTGGAATCACTGAATAGTAAATTTTATTTCATAGTCTCCCTCTCATTGTGCATGTCTACTTTTTCATGTACTTCTTTTATGAAGAAAATTAATGGGTTTTTCCCCTTATCTATTTGCCTATGCTTTCATTTTATTAAATTATTTAATTCATTTACATTTAAGATTATGAATATTAGATTTTTGCATTATCATATTTCTCTTTTAAGTCAGCAATTTGTCCCTTTCATTAGTTTTGTTCACACTATTTTCCTCAAGGCCTCCCCTCTCCTCCATCTACCTACACTATCCTAAGTTCTTTTAACTTACTTGTTATCAATTTGTCTTTTTTTTTCCAAAAAAAAATGTATTTCTGCTTAAAATGCCTCATCACCCTAGATTTTTCTCCATTTCCACTCAGATTTCAAAATCATCCCTTCCACCTTATGCAGCCTCTTGGTTTGAACAACATTCATTTGTGGAACCATTTTTAGGAAAGTGTTTATTAATTTGATCCTTCTCCTTAGTTTTGTCTCCTCCTAGTCATTTTGAATTCTGTTCTTTCATTCCTGGACTATGGTCTCACAGTCTTACTTCACTATATCTATAGATGGAATCAGTTCAAATCCACTTATTAGAACTGATTGTAAAATTTTCAGCATGATCATTTCCCTCTCAGAAATCAGCAAATATTACAAATCAGGACTTGATTTATTTTGTTGGTATGTTTTACACTTCAGAAAGTAATGGAGAAAATATTAGTAATATAGATTAAACTTAAAAATGAATGCAATTTTAGTAATTGTGAGTTCTGAAAGTAGAATCTTCCTCCTGTCCTGCTGCTGCTTCTCAGACCTCTACTATAGCCTAGCAGCCACTCACACACTAGCTCCCACAGGTGAGAACATCCAACATAGCAGGATGTTCTCAATTATTTTCAGGTAGTGTCAGTTCACATCTTGTTTGTCATCTCTTCCAGGGCAAGAGCGGATTCTGAGTTAAGCCAAGTCAAGTTAACAAGCATTTAAGCACTTACTTCATGCCAGGCACTATGCCAAGTGCTGTAAACACAAGCAGTATTATACTTACAATTATAAAATCGCCCTTATGGAGTACACATTCTAATGGGGAAAAACGTATTTGTAAAGGTAGAAATGAGAAGGTATTACAGAGAAAGTCAGGAGTGCAGCCTGGAGAGGTATGAAAGAGAATAATTGAATCCCAACACTTATGTACTGCTATTACCAGGATTTTTTTTTCAACTGAGGCAAAAACATTGTTGCTTTCTGAGAGCCAGAAATTGAAATGATAATACAATTGGTTCAGTCCAACACAAAAAGAGATACGTCACTCATTCTGGGTAAATGTGAACTTTAGGAGTGACAGGTGATTAGGTTTTAGAAATGGTCTCCTGGGACATCAGAGGTATGGCAAGATAGAGAGATAGCAGTTGCCCTGGGGGAGAAGTATGCTCCCTATGTAAGTATCCTGGGACAATATTGAGTTTACCCCCACACTTTTCTCTCACCCTCACCCTTTCAGCTCTTAACAGTCAGTCCAGCTTTGGTACCATACTACATTGTGATTAAGTAGAAATATGCAAAACTTGCAACAATGCATTTCTTTTCCCAATGGGAGAGAGACAGAGACACAGAAATAGAGACAGAGACTGCAAATCTATCATGTGCAACTTTCTATTCCTTTTAAATACCTAATAAAGTTATCATGTAAATTTCTTTTTTCTTTTTTTTCTTCCCTCATCTTTTTAATTATACTACATTGTGGAAATGCTTGTTTTATTCCATAAATTAAAAATAAAATAATGAAAATACATGTTTAAATAAAGAAAAAGAGAGAGTAATTTAATATAACCTAGCATTTAAATATAGGGCCATAACCTCTAGAGAACATCTCAACATCTTCCTGCCTCTTTGAACATGCCCCTTCATTCCTGGACTAGCATCCTGCACACCTTGGCTTTCAGAATTAGATCTTCCAGAATCCATATCCACTGTTTTTGGGGAAATTAATCAGCTCATCTCTGGTGCTTCCACCCTTGAATCTATCCCAGTTGACTGGTTATTGAGTGTGGGCAAATGGCTACAACCCACTATATATTTGATGGCTGGGTCTAGATATCAGACCATAGTTTAGGTTCACATTCTACCCTTCTAGACTAACTCACCATCTGTCAACCACCATGAGTCTACCCATCCCTTTCACCTCCACAGGACAAAACTTCTTTCTTTAGTCACCATTTTTCTACATATATTGTCTTCTCTTATTAGAATGTAAGTTACTTAAAGGTGGGATCTGTCTCTTTAAAAAAAATATTGTATCCACAGAATTAGCAAACTGTCTGGAATATAGTAAGTATGGATTTTTTCCATTAATTTTTCATTAATTCATCTATCCATCAGTTCATTAAAGTGACTAGCTAAAATTTATATAGATAGAAGATCTAGGTTCAAACAAAATAGGTAGCTAGGTAGTACAGTGAATAAAGCACTGAACCTGGAGTCAGGAAGATCTGAGTTCAAATCTGGATTCAGACACTTAACTAGCTATAAGACCCTGGGCAAATTATTTACTCTTTGCCAGCCTCAGTCTTCACATCTGTAAAATGGATGAAAGAGAGTTCATTTAAACTCTATTGGACTGACCTCACCATCATTGTTTCTGAAATATATTTCCCTTCTCAGCCTTTTCTTGTCCTCTTATAATCCATTCTTTAACTGAGTAAAGAACTTTATTTTTAGCAGTTCTAGTGAATTGCTTGGATGGCAATTGTGCTAACCAGCAAATCATGCCAGCTCTATACCAAACACCAACAAAATCACAGTGCAGCTGGGAGTGGAATTACCAACTTTTCACCAATACTCTATAGCACCCATGATTTGGGTGAACTCAGGTCTAATGGTATGTATGTCAACTGCATAAACCCTGGTAGATGCTTCAATATTACCTCCAGAAATAAATTAGCTTTCCTGAAACTAATGGGTTAAATAATGCATGAGTAATGAGCTTTTCCCCCTTTATTGAATTATTGAATTATACAATAATTATCACAGAACAAGTAGTTATTAACGTATTTACTACTATGTTTCTTTTGCCCAACATATTTATTTTCTCAGGAGCTGAAGGTCTACAATGCCTTAATAAACAGGTCAATTAAAAATCAGAGGTGTTCTCCGCAAAAAAAAAAAAATGCCATTACGGGAATTTGCAAATACATTTACATTTAATGTGTCTTTACTATATTTTGCAAACAATATTTTTCTTAAAATGTCTGAAAATATCAATTGAAAATTAGACAGAATATTTGTTATGAAGTTCTTAAAGTGATGTTACATGTAGTATGCCATTAGAATCTCTAACTGTTGGAGAGCTAGGTGGTACAGTGGATAGAGCCCAAGCTTTGGAATCAGGAAGACTCCTCTTCTTGAGTTCAAATCCAGTCTCAGGTACTATCTGTGTGAACCCGGGCAAGTCACTTAACCTTCTTTGCCTCAGTTCATCTGTACAATGAACTGGAGAAGGAAATAGCAAACCACTCTAGTATCTTTGTCAAGAAAGGCCGAAAATGAGGTCACAAAGAGCCTGAAACAACTGAACTAAACTTTTAATGAAGGTAGAATACAATTGTTTCTACATGAGACCAGTAAAAATTAGGTGCAAGATGACTTTTTTATGTGTACTCAGCATATTACTTGTGAATTCAATACAAGACCACAGTGTTTAAATAAAGCATACTATCCTATCTTGGAAAGTCCTTCTCTTCTTATCCTTTCCAGGGAAAAGTGAAGAACTTTTGTGGAACTAAGTCTGAATTACTTTAAAGACTGAGGATTAAAATAAAGAAATGCTAAAAGAAAATAAGTGAAGAGAATAATAGAGTTAAAAATGTCAAAGAAAAGTAAGAAAGTAAATACTACGCTAAAAGGAAGTTTATATGTATCGTGTATGTTCTGGTTCACTCTCCCAGAATCAGGCATGCTCCATCTCCCTCTCAAGGTACAGAGGGATGTGGTGTGTCTTTCTCTTCTCCCATAGGCTCAAGTGTCTACCAGTTGTGTTTTCCCTCTATTGTTAAGGGCCACGTTTCCATTTAAGCACTTAAAATTAACTGGTCTTTACAAAGGGATATTTACTTCAAAGATATAGGAAAAACTGATGTCCCTTATGGATGTGTATGTGACAGGTTGGGGCAGTGGGATAGGCTCAATTTAACTTAGTTCCTGCAAAGGATTGGTCCAGGAAGGGAGGAAGAGAGAGAAGGAGAGATATGGGACAAGGTTGCTGGCCGAGAAAAATTCACTGAATTGAGCTGAGACTTGAGTTTTGAGCATGTTTAGAGTTCTTCGTAAAATATCATTCAGGATTAAATAGAGAACAATAAAAGAATGAGACCTTAGAAAAAAAATGTCTTCAGGTGGGGAAAGTGAATAGGTGGAGAAGTCAACATATATAAAACACTCTACAAACTTTATTACAATATGAGTGGTTTGTTATTATTCACATTGCTAAAGTTTTAGATAAGAGAAAACTATTCTTATGCTTATGAGGTCTTGGTTGTCTACTAGACCTTTGCAATCTGAAGCAAGCCATGTAATTACTCCAGACTTGCACTTCAGATTCTTCATCTGTAAAATGATAGTACTAGACAAACTGACATATAATTTCCTCTCCACTTGCTATATTCTAAAGTCCATTAATTCCAGGGACCCTGCATCAATTACCAGATCAGGTAGCAATATGAGGCTGACTTTTTGCCTCTTTCATCACATCTGTCAAAATACACTATAAAAATAGTCCCTTCCTTTTGACCAGAGAGCATACTTTTGAAAAGTAAAAGGCAGGGACTATGCTGCTATCTCTGGTGGATGAGCTGAGTGCACTTTCTGCTCCTCTTCTTCACTGCTTACTTGTCTCACTCTTAACATCACTAAGACAGGGCTCTGGATCTTCCTTCTAGACTCTAGTAGGCAAGCCCAACTGTACTGTTCCCTACAGGGATTAATAACTCCTGCTCTGGCCCCAAAGTGAACCCCTGGATCTTTTCTCTTTGACTAATCAGAACAGACACTCTTAATTTTGAGTTAATGAGCCTGCTAGCTATTTTGGTTATAATTTTATTGATGCTTTAAAATGTATTTCCTATTCAATTCTGGGTCTCTTCTGTTTATATTCCCTCTCCCTCAATTATTTTATATGATAAATTCTAAATTGGGTTGGAAACAGTTAACAAGATAATCCTTGTTAAAACCTAATATAGACAAAAATAAAAAGGAAAAATGGGATGGGGGGGATGAACAGATGATTCCAGTTATTTGTTAGAGATTTTTTTTAATGTCTTAAGTTTACCATTTTTCTTATCTCAAACTTAAATGACACTCTCATTTTTTTTTCTTTTAAGCCAACATTTCCATTTCTAGTTCCCTAAAACTTTTGTAATCAAAGGTAACCATTTTTGACATTCTCTTTTGACATTTTCTGGACAGATCATAACAATAATAAGATCATAGATTTTGAGCTAGAAAAGACGTTAGAAATCAACAAGATCCAACTCCCTCATTTTGCAGATGAAACTTTGAACCAAAAATATTACAATGAGATGGCCAAACTTGCACGGCTAGAAAATAGCTGAACTGAAATTTGAGCCCATACTATACCATACATCTTGCTTCAGTGATGGACAGACCCTCCTTTTCCAATCATCTATCCCTACCATATTCTTTTCTCCCTTGATTTAGCAGCCCTCTTTACCTTCTTTAGGCATTCAAAACCAGCAATGTCTCTAATTAATACATATTCAGGGCCATTCGTTGCCTAACAGATGCTTTTAGAAAAGGGTCATCTCCAGATACATCTAATAGTAGCACCATTTTTTTTTCCATTTAAGGAAGGGAATGAATATGGAAATAGTTCTCCCTCACCAATACTTACAAACTAATTACTATCCTTCACATAACTAACTTCTAAGAAATTTGTCTGGTAATTAGCTTTTTATAGTTTCTCAAAGTATTTTTTTTTAATCTTCAAACCTCTTCAAAGGAAAATCTGATGCGATTCATTTAACTTTTCTGTTATTCCTTTGATGAATCATTTTAAATTTTATTTACTTTATGCCTGCTCCTGTGTGGGTAATTTAAAAAAAGAAGATCCATTCATAAAAACTGAATAATTCACAGTCCAAACCAAGATACTTCTGGTATCTTTGCCTTGGAATACCAACATCATTAAATCTTGGATACTGGAAACAAGATAAATACTCTCAAAGGTATTAAAAATCAGCTTAGCAGGCCAAAAAAAATAAGTCTTTTTCTCTATTATGAATGCATAAGAAGCAGGCTGGAGCTGTAGATAATTTAAAGCAAGCATTTCCCAGCACAGACAGATATCCACTTTCCTTTCTTAACTTTCAAACCAACTGAGAGATTTTAGTACGTTATAGTGCAGAATTTTCATACAGTAAAGTTGGGGTTACATAGAATAGGCCCCAAATCATATAACATTAGATTTTCTATTTTTTCCCTTAATGCTAAAATTAATTCATTGTCTTTAAATGCACTGGCTGATTAACAGCATTTAGAGGCTTCTTTGGAGTATGTTGAATGTTGCAAAGAAGCATATTTAATATTTAAAATAGTAAAACAGAACAAAATAAATAAATCCATGGTTCTAAAACAAGTTATTAGCTTATTTTAAAATGTGGGCTGTACTAAAGCTTGAAGACTAAGTAGAGTCATTAGCAATTGCTGATATGGGGTTGTTCTGAGAAAAGCATTTTGTGACCCTTAAACCACTATAGAAATATAAGTTGATGAAGATGGCAGTATAGAAGCAGCAAAATTCCGCAGCTCTCACCATAACCACCTCAAATACCAAAAAAAAAAATTACTCTAAACAAATTTTAGAGCTCCATAACCCACAAAAATTACAGAAAAACACATCTCCTCCTGAAGGCAGCCTGGGAGGCAGACACAAAGGGGTTCATCACAGCACGCTGGAAGCCCAGACCAGCACTGCATGAACCCTTCGGCTGGAGCCCTGGGGCCACCAGAACTAGCTGCAGCTAGAGCACAAATCACTGGAACCTGTAGCGTTTTCCAGAATTACCAACCCATAAGAAACAAGGACTAAGTGAAAGGTCAGTGGAACTTGGCAAAATTCAGGGGAGAACATCCAGCTGACTGGCCCAGGGCTGGAAGTGGCTGAAGCAGTGGCCCTGAAGGCCCTGTGACCCCCTCCATGTGGCTGCTTCAGAAGTTCCTGGCCTGCAGATTGCAGGGGGTGCAAGCAATCATTCAGAAGCTAAGTGCTCTTACCTTGAGCTGCCTGGATTAGTATCATGGTATTGGGTGGTGGTCCTGAGGTCTTTTTCAGTGAGCCAAAGCTGGTGGGGGCTGCAGAAATGGTGGCCTCCTAAAAGCTCTGGCAGCTGCAAAACCCCCAGTGATTTGGGACAGAGCTCTCGCCTCTGAAAGCAGAGTTCTACTGAACCTAAAAGTCAAGTAATTAACTGGCAACATGAGTAGGGAAAGGAAGCAAAGCAAGCCCAGCAATGTAACTTTAGATTCCTTTTTTGGGAACAAAAAAGATCAAAGCATGGAATGGGAGGAAGACAACACAGTCAGAAATCCTGCACCAAAACCTTCCAAGAAAAATGTAGACTGGTTATAAGCCATAGACCAGCTTAAGAAGGATTTTGAAAACCAAATAAGAGAAGTGGAGAAAAAATTGGGAAGAGAAATGAGAATGATGCAAGAAAAGTATGAAAAGAGAGTCAACAACCTGACTGAAGAAAATAACACCTTAAAAAACAGATTAACTCAAATGGTAAAACAGGCCCAAAAAGCCAATAAGGAGAAGAATGCCTTAAAAGGTCAAATTTGCCAGATGGAAAAAGAATCTCAAAAGCTTTCTGAAGAGAATAATTCCTTCAGAATTAGGAGCAAATGGAAGCAAATGACTTTATGAGAAATCAAGATACTATTAAACAGATCCAAACAAATGAAAAAATAGAAGGCAATG